>QANZ01000295.1:55225-72200 GCA_003254925.1 Chamaecrista fasciculata | reverse complement strand
CTCTCTCTCTCTCTCTCTCTCTCTCTCTCTCTCTCTCTCTCTCTCTCTCTCTCTCTCTCTCTCTCTCTCTCTCTCTCTCTCTCTCTCTCCGTCATGTGCGATTCCAACATCCACTCGGCTAACCCTCTCGTTCGCTGGCAAAAGTGTGTTCCTGTCAAGCCGTTCTTCGATTCCGTCGACTCCATCACGAAATCCGACGCCGAATCAGAATTGTCATGAGAGAATCCGTCGGGTCCAATTCTATTATCGGTGAGAAAAAGGAGGTTGACGGCGGCGGCGGTTGAGGGAATCCTCCGCCGCCGCTGTCAACCTCCTTGTTCCCACCAATAACGGAATCGGACCCGACGGATTCCCTCACGACAATTNGTGTTTTTGGGCAAATTCACTTAAAATTTTAATTTATTTTCTTTTCTTACGGTTTGATCCTATTATAAAAAGAAAAGGACCTTAATATAAGAAAATAAAACTTTTGGGGATGAAAGCTTATTTTTCCTATTTTTTTAACGGAAAAATGGATGGAAAACGTTAGAGGGACCAACTTTGACAAGTTTTGGATAACTGAGGGACCAATATGGAACGAAAAATAACTGAGGGACCTATTTGGAACAATGAGCATAACAGAGGGACCAAAATAGGACTTTGGCCAAAAAGGAAAGATTTTGATTACAAAACTTTAATAATCTTTGTGTAATTTTTTTAATAACTTTCTAGTCCTTGAGATGAAATTGTAAGAAATAGGGAGTCAAACGCATAAAAATTAATAATTAGAGTCTTAAACTAGTATTTTAGTTAAGATTTCCATTAAATTTTGGATGGAAATATACCCTTTTTGTTAACAGAGCAAACCACAAACCCCATTTTAAAACTTTTTGAACCACAAAGACCCTATCTGAAAATGGGCCAAACCACAAGGCCCTTCTTTATAATTTACCCTAAATTAAATTATAATTGAATTAAATCAAACCATGGGCAAAATATATATTTATGTCAATTTTGTTAGAATCAAACTGTTTAATGAGTTAAAAAAATGTTGACAAAAGTACTATTTGATACTCCCAAAATATACAATCATTTTCGGTTGTACTTCCAAAGTGTTTTTAAGTCAATTGTACTCTTAAAGTATGAAGTTAGTTTCAATTATACTCTCAAAATTGTTTTTAGTCAATTATACCCCCAATGTTTCACACTTGAGGGTACAATTGACAAAAAAAACAAAAAAAATATTAAGGGTATAATTACTCAAAAAAATGAAAATATAACTGAAATTGGTCTCATATTTTGATGGTACAATTGACCAAAATAAACTTTGGAGATATAACTAAAAATGACCGCATAATTTGAAAATACCCAAAATACTTTTGCTAAAAAAATATTTAACTTACAATTTGATTGATTTATAAGTCAAATTGAATTGAATGATACAATAAATAATACTTAGTAATTATTTTTTAGGTATTAAATGGAGAAAATAAATTTTTAGAGGCTAGAACAAAACTTTTAAAAGACTAAATTATATATATATATATTAATATATGAATGATCAAAATAAAATTTTAATATTTTGATTGAACAGACAATTCTTCAATGATTCCAAACAATTCAAACCAATTTATTCTGATAAACTATTGAATAGTTCGATTGGATTATAAGAATATTGATATATTCCCCTTTATCAAAGGTACATATATAAAGATTGTCAAATCATGATAGTCATGCTAAACTTTTTTTTTTCCACTCTTCTCATAAATTAAATGTTTTATACTATAAAAGAATTTTTAAAAAATTGATCCCATACAAAGTTTTAAAAGTTGAGATGTGAAATTTTAAAGCAATTGAATACTTTAAAGTGTCACTTATTACGTGATTAATTTAAATATAGCATAAGTATTAAAAATAATAATTGTCTATAAAATTCAGCAGCTTCCTTTATATTTTGTTGCTTGCCGTGCCTATTAAATGGTAAAATTTATTGTATTTTCTTTTAATTTAGATATAAGCTTTAAATAATATGTGGCTAATGGCTAAACATTAAAGAAAGTGAATTAAGTTAGCACATATGATCATATAGTTAGATAGATAATATATATATATATATATACATGTGTACCAATGATACTGTCCATCAATGCCAATACTACTGTAAATGCAAAAACAAAGATAAGTGGACCCAAACATTGCTTGTTTTCTTATAACAGCGTCGCACGCAAAAGATACAAATCTAAAATAATTGCTCTTAATAGTTCTATGCAACCTATAATAAATTAATATTAAAATACCATTTTACCTTCCTCAAATTATTTTAAACTAAACTTATTATAATTTCTTTTTTTATATATATATAAAAACCAATAGTGGGCTTGGAATGCCAATTTTTTTTTAAAAAAGTTTTGAATATAAACATCATAAACATATTAGAAAACATTAAATATTTAAAAAGTTATAATGAATAAAAATTATGGCTTTTGTTGAATTTCGGAACCCAAGAAACTCAATTCTAAGATTGAAATAATAAATAAATAAACAAATGAAATCCAAGCAATAAGTCAATCCATGACTTGGACTCTCTTATAGTCTCAAATTTATCAATATTTTCGTAAATAAAAATATTACAAATTAAACTCTATATTGAGAAAGTTATTTTTCTACTATAATTATGTCTTTAAGATTAGTTTATATAAATTATAGTGTTTGATTTTTATTAAGATACCTAAAAGATATCAAACACTTATGTAATAACTAGTGATTTTGCATGTCTTAACCAACATATAAAATTTTTTATTTTATTATACTTTATAATAATTAAAAAGTTAACTTTTTATTTAGTATTTTTGTTTTAATATATATTAAAATAGAAGCAATACAAAGTTTTTTTTTTGCCCGAAATGAGAAGAAAAATATTCTGATAAAGACGTTCCTCAGTAATAACATCACTATAAAATACTGAAAAATTATTTATTAATTTCTTCCAATATTTCTCATATTGCTTTAACATTTATTAATGAGAAGTTTTATTTTATCATATGATTTGGAAGCTAAGAGAGACAACCAAAAGACCTTAAAGTGATACAAATTTAGAGGTGTATCTCTCTTAAAGTAGTAGACCTCTCATCTTACGATCAAATAAGTAAAATTGATAATATCACTCTTGTCTAAAGTTCGAATACAACAAATTTAGAGCTACGAGTTGTTCTTAACAATTAACTCCTTTGAACTTGAAATGAGAGACAAGAAAAATATGACCAAATTTAATAATTTTGGACCAAAATGAAGCATTTTGCCAACATTTAGGATTAATTTGAATATTTTGAAATGTAAAAGACCAAAATGAACATAAGGGCATATATTTAGCATCAAATTTGACCCTTTAACCTAAATAATAATAATTAAACCATACACAAGTTTTGATAGAATAATGTAAAATCCATTGAACTCATGAACATTTTGATCCACAAGAAGATGACAATAATGGTGTAGAAAGCACTATTGCATTAGGCAATTCATGGAAAAGCTTACTCTTTAAAGGTTTATGAAGTGGCTTTGTATGCTTTCAATTTTACAGTAAAATTGCCAATAATTGATGAATGCCTCTCTTTCAAAAAAGCCACTTCCTTATTGCCTGAATTTGGAACATATATTTGGGTTGCGTGGCACTTTCAAGCTCTCTATATATATCTGTTTTCAAAAGCACACAGAAAAAGACAATGATGGTGCCAATTTTTCCATTCCTATTCATTCAAAGGATGAAGAGAAAAGCTAGCCTCTTATATTTTATATATGTATTTAAATTGTAAAAATAAATAACGTAATACATTAGCATAAGTAATGAAAATTTGTTAACAAATTTATGACTCGTGACTTTGTTGGCAATAAGTACAAATTGTGTATCTGAATATGATTGCTATACCTAAATTCAAATTTGAAAAGGTATCGAAATCAATCTTCAGTTTTAAATCTAACGAATAGTTAAATTTTCGTATTCAAATCTAGATCAAGATAAATTTTAAAATGAATTAATTTTAAACTAAATTGTACTAAGACTATTGAGTTTTAGGTTTGCGGCAGAAAATATTAACTTTTAAAATTTGACAGACAAATTCTTTTAGTTTTCAACTGTGCTCACTTAGGACTCCTCAATTTTAAAACTTGACAGACAAACCCCTTGGACTTTCAACTTTATTCACTTAAGACCCTTGAGTTTTTTAAAAAATGAAGTCATTTAGGGGTCTTAAGTGAGCAAAATTGAAAGTCCAAAGGGTCTATCTATTAAGTTTTAAAACTCAATGGTCCTAAGTGAGCACAATTAAAAACTCAGGAGGTCTTTTTGTCAAATTTTAAAACTCGGAGGTATTTTCTGCCCTCAACTAAAAATTCAGGGAGTCCTAGTGCAATTTAGCTTTAATTTTATAAATATAAAATTTATTTGTATCATTCTTTTTATATGTCTACAATAATAAAAATGTAAATCATAAATATAAATTTAATTTTAAGTTATTTCAATATAAATATAATATTTTATTCTTATAATTCTACAATATTTTTATTATTATTACAGTAGAGTATTGTTTGTGATAACTCAAACACTTTTCACATCCTCGCTGAATTATTGGATGTGATAACTCAAACAACTCCTCACCTTTTACATCAAGGCAGTCCAAACTTATAAGCTAAAGCTGTGTTGGAGATGTGTAGATTTTTTATTCTTTTATCTTTCTTTTCTAAAAAATAAGTATGTATATATTTGAGAAAGTAGAAATGTAGAATATCTGGCCAAAAAAAGAAAAAAACAAAGAAATGTAGAATAGTTAAACTTAGTTATTTGTATAACTTTTTTAATTCAAACTTTCCATTAAAGTTTAGTTGTGACAATAAAACAAGATTGCAAAAAAATCCTCTCTCTTTATACCGAAAAAAATCCTCTCTTTCATGAGAGTCAAGTTTTTTTTCAAACCCCTCCATGTGAGGGACCACTTCTCTCTTTTATGAGAGATTTCACCCTATTTCATATTAAGGTTATCGACGGTGCCTCCCAGCTTTGGCCTTTTGCGGCAGTGTTCTTTTCTGTGTGTCTTCTACAGCGGTGGTTTTCAAGTTTAAGTGGTTTTTGACGGTTGTCCTTCCCAAATCTGTGTGCTCCCTGCTCGTGTCTGTTTGTTTTCTGCGGCGAGTTTTGTGGTGGCAGCATCCCACGACGTCGATCTGGTTTGGATTTTTTTTTTTGTGTGTTTCCAATTCTTTAGATGGTTGTAGCTTTAGTTGGATCCATAAATTCGTTAACTTGGTAGCTGATTGTCTTGCCAATTTGTTTGACAGGAAGATGGGTCCTTGTAAACCATTTTAATTGAAACTTTCCATTAAAATATAATCTAGCTCATTATTTCCATTTTAATTTACCCATTTCAGAAAAATATAATAAATTTATGAATAATTAATGATTTAATTATAGAAAAATGATAAAAGTCTCACTTAATTAGTCCGCAAAAGATGAAATTATAATATTTAATTCTGAAGGATGTAATTATAATCAATTTGATTATTCTGTTAAAATATTAATTTAAAATTAACAACAAATATAAAATTTTATCCTCAATTTTTTTATTATAGTCTTAATAAATCTAAAACTATATAATATTTGTTATTAAATTTTGATTAACACATCCTTAACAAAAATATCAAATTAATTGTAATTGTATATTTTAAAAACTAAATTATATATTTTTCATTTTTACAGACGTACTAAATTGAAATTATTGTTATCTTTCAGAAACCAAATCATCAATTTTCTCTAATTTGATATAGATAGTTAAAGTAAAAAGAAAAAATCACACACCAAACACACTCTAATTAAAAAGTTAGTTTAGCGGTGATAATTGCGTAGTTAAATGGATTAACATAAAAATAAATTAATCACTTGGACANCCTTTTTTTTTTTAATTTTTCTTTAAATAATTAATTCATTCTTCATTCCCATCAATCCATGCACACACACACACAAACACCCATATATATATATATAAACCCCATTTCCTTGAAAATATAAATAGTAATATATATACATATAGAAACTCAATACCCCCCTACCCAACTTAATTCCCTTCTTCCTTCTTGAATTAAGTGATCTCTCAATCTCATATATATAATATAGAGTTTTCCATCTTCAATAATGGCCATTAATAATAGTATTCCTCATCATTCCTCTTCTTGTTCTTGTTGTTGTTGTTGTTATAAATCTGTGGTTGTTCTGTTTCTGGGGTTGCTTCTTCTTGGTGGATTTTACACTTGTGATGCAATAAGAATAACAGAGAAATCTGGTGTGACATCATTGAAGGGTCATCATGATGAAAATGAAAGCACATCATCATCAGAGATTATTGATGTGAGGAAGAAGAAGAAGGAAGCATACAGAGGAGGAGCTTTTGTTTTCAATTTCTTCCCAAAAGGAATGCCAATACCACCTTCAGGTCCCTCCAAGAGGCATAATTCTCTTGTGGATTCTACACCTCACAATTAATTGAACCCACTTTTTGTTTTTTCCTTTTTTCTTCTTTTATTTAATTTTTTTGACTTTTTTTTAGTAAACTAAGATTTTGGTCCCTGGATTATACGATCACTATCAATTTAGTCCCTACTTTTATTGAAATGCTCGATTTAGTTCTCCAAAATTTATGACTCAGAATGCCTTATCAACTGCAGTGAGTCATAAATTTTGGGGGACTAATCAATCATTTTAAAAAAATTTAAGGACTAGAATAACAACGTCCTTATAATTTTGGCACTAAATTGAGAGTTTTCTCAGTTTTTTTTTTCTGGTTTTGTATTGATTAGAGGGATAGCAATTAGCAAGCTAGGGACATATATATGTGATAAACTATACTGTATAGAAAAGATTTATGGTTGACAGAGTAAGATGTTGGGTATGGAGAATTTTGTGGGTTAATGATCTGTTTTGCTAAATGTATTATATATATATATAGTAGAGTTTTGGTTTGTGAGATATATTGATGACCAAATCAATTTGAGTGGTTTCTCTTTAGTTTCAGTTTATCTAACATTCATGCCATCAGCACCTTTTTCATTTCATATGCTTCTTAGTTCTTATTCTCATCTAAAATCTATTTCAATTTTCTCTCTCTCTCTCTCTGTATTAAGTATAATTAATTAATAAACAAAATATTAGAGAAATTTATTATTTAATCGTATGATTTATCTAAAACTTTATTTTAATTCTATGATCATTTGTTTAATTAAGGTCTTATACTTTATAAAAAGAAAATTTACTTTTGGTTCATGAATTTGTACCAAGTGAACAAATTAGCACTCATCGAAATATATGACTCGGTCTTTAAAATATTACAATTGTCAATAATTTGATTCCCGAATCAAATTAAGGGATCAAAAAATATAAATCGGTACAAATTTAGGCATAAAAAAGTACATATAGAATACAAATTCAATAACTGAAAATGCAAAATTAGTTCAAATTTAGAAACCAAATTGTCACAAAGATCAAATTGTTGATAGTTGCAATATTTTAAGGACCGAATCGTATATTTCAATTATTAATAGACTAATTATTCATTAGCTCAGTATAAATTTAAGAACCAAATAATAAGTTTTCTTCTTTATAATTATTCTTTTTTTTGGTCTTCATAATACCTTTTTTTTTTGTTGCCCATATGGTATCTAAGACTTTATCACGATTAAATTACATTAAACTCATGTTACACACATGGTTATAATGAGAGAATTTCCTAATAAGAATAATTACATTCATAAAATTTCAAATCCTAAATTTTGTTGAAGCAATATTAAGCCGCTTATCACTAACCAATTTCTTCTGGGTGGTTTTCATAATACTTAAGTATACAGTAACACTACTCTCTTCGGTTCTAAATATTTTCTTTTTAAGGTTAATACACACAGACCAATTAAGGAAATCATTAGTCTACTTAAAATGAAGAGAAATTTGAGATAAGAAGACTAAATTGCCCTTATTAAATTACTCATAGTTACTCCCACTAATTCAATCTCTACTAACAATTTAATAGGGATAAAATTATAAAAAGAGTAATTAATATTCTCTTGATTTTATAAAGTATTAGATGTTTTAAAAAAAATTTTACCTTCCAACAAAGCAGATATTCAGAACTGAGAAAATATTTATGTAGAGATCATTAAGTTAGCAAATATTAATAAAAAACATGTGTGTGTTTGTGAATGTGCACGCGTGTATTTGTGTTTGTGAGCTTCATGAAAAAATTTACAAAGGGTAATGCTACTAAAATCACGATAGCTATAGCATTGGGTTTTTTTTGTTTCTTCATCTCTCCTCTGCCATGCTATTTTAATTTCATTTTCATTTTCTTAATTCAAAATTTTGGGGAAATGTGTAAATTTTAAGAAGGAAAAATAGTTAGCTCTATCAACAATAGAGTTTTTTAAAGTATTACCCATTTTCAAACTTGTCTTATAAGTAGCTAAGGCTTAGTTCGTTTGCGTTTTGATTATAATCTGTTACGATTATAAAGCTTCCACTTGAGAATCATTGGCTTGATGATCCCATATCCTCTCTTCAAAGTTCAAATTCAACAACGTGAAACCTAAATAATTTTGATAATTATTTGGTGATCTAGGAAGAATTAATTATAGATTATTCTAAAAGAGGCGACTTTTGGGGATTAAAATAGAAAATAAACCTCAATCATTAAGCCAATATATCCCTTGGAGTTTTGGGATAACATAATTAAGGGCTTAATCTCAACAAAATTCAATAATATTTATTAAACTCATCATAATATATCCAAGTAAATATATGTAAAAATATAAATTGATTGATAAAGAATTCTATAAAATGGTTTGACAATTTAATCTTTAAAATAATTTATACTACTTAACTTTTGAAAATTATGGAATTAACATATTTTCGTTATTTTATTCTCACAAGTCAATCCTAATAAAATAGATTCAGGGGATAAAATTATCTTACCTTCTTGTCTTTTAAAAATCAAAGTAAACTAAATTATCAATTTGTATATTTTTCAAATACAATGCAAGTTTATGTTTACTCTCTATACCACTATATCATTTGTTAAAACAACAGTAATATTAAAGAAGAATAACATAAATTTAAAATTTGAGAAGTATATTTATTAAAAATTTATTTAAAAGTGATTATCAAAATACATTAAAGATCCTACAACTCTGCAAGAGAAATCTTATACTTACATAAAAAAGTTACACTCACCATTATTGTAGGGAAATAAAGTATTTGAATTTCTCAGCAATTATATTTCATTGTCAAATCATCTACATTTGTATATTTCTAAAGACCTTGGTGTTGAGTAAAAATTCAAATTAATTAAATGCCCCTAAAGCAAGGGCATAATAATAACAAAAAAGTTCATCACATGCTTCATAAATCTCAACAAAAATTAATGGTGCAACTTGCAACAAATCTATAGTACTCCTATTTTTCCCAAAGGATATTTGTCTCCTAGGCTGCATAGCATTTAATACACCAAAATGAGTTGAACTCACGGGTGTACGGATCGGAATGCATGCCACAATATAAAGAAAAGTCACCTCCAAATTATTATTTTTTCGATGTCAATATAATCAAATTATGTTATGAGTAGGGTGTAACGAAGGGTAATTTGTTATTAAAAAATGAATTGGGTTTAAATTTTTATTGAGAAAAATGATTATATTTATGACATGGAAGTCCTTCGAATAGGATTATACCTCTCATAAGAGATACTTGTAAAGAACAAGGTCCAAGTACAAATTTAGTTTAATATTTTTGCTTAGGTTTTATTTTAGTTATATATTTGATTTTTGTTGTATTTTTTTTTTGTCTCATATCATTTTCGATCTCATATCTTTTGATCAAGTTAAAAAATTGATATCATATTTATAAAAAGTTTCATCATTAGTTCTATCTGATTTGAATATATGTGACTAATTTAATTATGAATTTGACTAAAAAATATGAGACCAAATTTGTAAGAAAAAAATGATATGTGACCAAATGAGGATATGACCCAAAGATATGGGATCAAATCTGCAACAAAAAAATACGGGACTAAATTGAGAACTGAGCAAAAACTATGAAACCAAATTTACATTTTGGCAAAAAAAATATGTCATAAGTTTTTATATATAGAAATTTTAAACATCTAAGTTCAACATTTTATTTGTTCATATATTTATATATTTATATATAACCAAATCTTGATTTAGGTCAAGATGAAATAATTTTTTTTTTCATTTCTAATATATATTTTTAAAATCAGACAATATTTTTCAAGCAACTGTCAAATACTAATTTATCTAGAACGTAGATATAATAGCATTTTTATGATACTGATAATAAACATTTTTTTAACATGAATAAAAATTAATATTTTTCATTCAGTCAAAACTCCAACATTAATTCTTGGAATTAAAATCCATTAATCTACTTAAATTCATCTTTATGCCCCAACAGTGCATCATATATCTTCAATCTTAAGATACTCGTGCGAAATTTAAGCTGACTTTAAGTGCATAACTAGGAAGCACCATGCACATCGTTCAATGCTTAATAAATTAAATTTATCATGGATCACACTACAATTTAATTTAATTTTTAATTTATTAGTATCTTTTTTATTATCTGCCTGATTTTTAAGGTTTTACCTTAATTAATCTGAACTCAATCTACATTACGTATTTAATTACGGTAAAAGAGTCTCATGTCATGATAATTGTATTTATAAAAGTTCAAATATAAGATTTTAGTTAAACGATATTAAATTATTTATCATTTAAATCAATTTCTTATTGATATTTTTATCAGTATTTGGGCAACAATGAAAAGAATTACAAATCAATATGGCATTGCCATTGTCAATTGCAACATGAATAATATAAGAAAAAATTGTCAACCAAAAATAAGGAAAACGTTTCTAAGTTAGGAGGGACAAGGGAGCAAGACCTGATATCACTATAATTTACTTAATGCACTTTGACTTTGCATGTTGTTACAGTTACATTAATATTTTTTTCAACAAGTTTAATATAGTTTCCTTAATTAAGATTTCGCATTATTTTTTTATAAATGACATGTGACACATGACACCGTAGGTATAAGTCAAGGTTATTATATTTATATATATATATAAAGAGTACTTCTTTTTGTCAGTATAGTTAGTAATTCAAAGTTTTACATTAGATAAGTTAAAAGATGGAAAAGAATTTATAAATTATTGTTTAATATTCTGTAATAAAATAAATTAAAAAGAATATATATATATATACATATATATATAAATAATATGTATACATATGTGTAAAAGATTTGGCACTTGGGCACTTGGGATAATTAGGTCTTAAGCCAAAATAATTAATTTTAGTTATTATAATCATTTAGTTAATTAATTAGTTAGTTATTTTTTTTGGTAAGAATTAATTAGTTAGTTAATTTTTTGGTCAAAGTGTAGTTTTGGTCCCATAACTTTTGCTCAGGTCTCAATTTGGTCCCATAATTTTTTTTTTTGCATTTTTGGTCCTATATCTTTGCAAAAGGTTACAAATTTGGTCCCATATCACTTTTGGTCCAAAATCTTTTGGTCAGGTTGCAGAATCGGTCTCATATCTTTGCGAAAAGTTTCACCATCAATTCTACCTGACCCAAAGATATGAAACCAATTTTGCACCTGGTCCAAAGATATGAGACCAATTCTGCAACTTGACAATAAAATTTGAGATTGATTCTGCAATTTGACCCAAAGATATGAGACCAAAAGTGAAACACAAGACCAAATCTGCAACCTGAACAAAAGATATGAGACCAAAAATGCAAAAAAAAAGTTATTGAACCAAATTGAGACCTAAACAAAAACTATGAAACCGAAAGTGTATTTTAACCGAATTTTTTTTAAATTAATTAATTAATTTTTTCAGAAAGGAGTCAATTAATTAATTTGAATGAACAACGTATGTGCTCATAGTTGATTAGTCATAAATATTCAAATCAAAAAGGTTATAACCAATAATTATTATTCAAACATGTATTTATTTTTAAAGCAAGTTTTAAATTTATAAGCCCAAGTGCAAGCGTACACTACCGAAGTAACATAAAAACTCANACTCGCCTAGGCGAGCTGCACCTCGCCTAGGCGAGATGTCTTCATTAATCCTAGCTGGCACAGGACAGGGCGCCTAGGCGCTCAAATGGGCGCCTAGGCGAGGAGGATTTTTCAGCATCACTAAAATCTTCGTTTTGACCCCGATTCGCTTCATACGGAGAACCCCGGACCTCTCAACATCTTCTAGGCATTTTAAGCTTCAATTCAAGGTCCTGAAACATTAAAAACTCAATAAATTTGGTGCCCGAAATCGTTGGTTAACTTGGAAAATATAAAACGAAACTAAGCCAAACTAAACTTAAAACTAAAAAATAAACATCAATAACTAATAAAACACTAAAAACTCACTTAATAAGCTTCATTAATAAATAAAACATGGATAAAAGCCCCGAAATGACTTGAGATTATGACCAAATAACTCTAAATTATTAGAGTTATCAAGAGTTAAGAATGCTTATATTTGAAAAATTATAACCAGTCATTAATATTCAAATTTAAAGAGATATTAATGTTCATATTTGAAAGGTTACTCTTCTTCATATTTTTTCTACAAATACATTTCTTCTCACAAACAGTAAATCATCTTAATTATCTTCAACTTCTCCTTCCTCCAAAACATTACAAATTTGTGTTCACAATATATGTATTTTTAATTTGTTGGTTATAATATCAAGTTTTGTTTGGGAAGGTCGAAGGGAATGAAAGATTAATTTCCGTTTACTCTTTTCCTTGTTTGGAAAGTAAATCTTGCACTAAAATATCCAATTCAAAGTATGTTTGGATTAAGGATTAAGGTGAAAAAGGGAAGAGAGAGAGAGAGAGCTACTTATATTGGGATATTTGGGAGGAGCTACTTATATTGCAAACAAAAGGATGACACAAAAAAAAAAAGGATGACATATACCAAGTTAATCCTCCCCTCCCTTCCCTTCCCTCTAATCTCTCGCCCTCCCTTCCACTCCTAATTGTCAAATATATCCTTAGGGTATTTGAAAGTTGATCCCTCGTTCTCTTCTCCTCCAATTCATAACTTTCTAAACCTCTTCCCCTGCCTTCTTTTCTCTTCCTTAATTTTCAATCTAAGCATACTACATAACCTTAAGATAGCAATTATACTATCAAAGTCTTTTATTTTTCTAACATTTTTCCTCTTTATTATTTTTAAATTATAAACTTTTTAAAAACATAAATTTTTTATGAAAAAAATAGAGAAAACATACTATTTGATCCCTAAATTTGTTCGAGTCAACAAATCAATCTCTAAATATTCAAAATATACGACTCAACCCCTTAATTATTAGAATTACTAAAAATTGGGTTCCTGAGTCAAACTCAAAGACAAAAAAAAAATAAAACAAATTCAATGATAAAAAATCTGTCATTAAGGACTAAATCACTTATAATTGAAATATTTCAAGAATTTAATAATGTATTTTGACTATTTAAGGATTGATTCATTAATTCAATGTAAATTTTGAGTTCAATATAAAGGATAAAAAGAATATTCAGCTTATTATTGAATGAATGAGTACAATGCCTTTATAGAGATGTTGCCTACCTATTTCCTTCTAGAGAGATCTTACAGAAACGAATTTTACAGCTGTAGAAAGGAATCAATTATAGATAATGAAAATGCAATACTAACAGAATGGACACCTGTACATAATGCTAACAGAAAAGGAAAGAATCCTGTGTGACACTAAATGCTTTACAATGCTATACTCTATTATGCTCCCCTCAAACTTAGAGGGAGATTTCTAACTCTAAGTTTGTCACGAAGAAGAATAAATTGAGATTTGGGAAGAGGTTTGGTTAGGGCATCTGCAATTTGGTCTTTACCAGAAATGTGTGTGACAAAGATTTGTTTCTGTTGAACTTTCTCCCTGACAAAGTGTAAATCAAGCTCCAAATGTTTGGTTCTTGAATGCATGATAGGATTGGCAGACAACATGACTGTACTAAGGTTGTCGCAATATATCATTGGGGGACTATGGGAAAAATGTAATTTAGACAGCAAGGACTTGAGCCAAATGATTTCTACAACAGTTAAGGCTAGTGCTCGATACTTAGCCTCTGTGGAAGATCTGGAGACAATGTTTTGCTTCTTGGAGATCCATGACACCAAATTGGGACGACCAAGATAGATGCAAAACCCAGATGTAGAGGTCTTGACTATTCCGGCGTTGTAGTTGTCGAACTTTGGCCTAGTCCAACGTTGGCCGTAGCAGGGTAGCCATACAGGCTAGGTACGGGTTTGGTTGATTACCGTGCTGAGGAATGTGGTTGACCAAGAAGGAATTTTGTCCCTCATTAAGATAAGAGATATTTAACTAGGCCCCTCGATGAGTCTGTCCAAGGAATGTGGGGCCACACAGGGAAATTGGACTAACTCAGGAAATCGAGAAAGTTATGGTTTGGATTAAGGATGACTTTCCCGTGCCTTATCCATGACCAAAATATCGTGAGACAACCGGGATTATGACAAGGTGGTACTAAGGTTAAATTGGTTTTGATAAAACGATAACTCACGTGTTTTGGGTAGTCGTGATGGCTTGCTAGAGTCCGCTCTCGACTTGTGAGTCATAGAGATGGCTTGCTGCCAACTTCACGTGGGGCCTGCTGGGTCACACATGAGCAGGATCAAGACACCGCTTAAGGGACACGAGTTAGGGTTAATTCGTGAGTCACTTTAGTGACACGATTTAAGACATAGCTGAATGTCTGGGACATGAAGTTTTGTCTTAAATAATATCTACATTTAAGATATTTAAATTTGTTGGACAAGTTTAAATATATTAATTGTTAAATAGTTAATTAGATTAATCTATTTACAATTATATTCTTGTTTAAAATATTATGGAATAATAAATTAAATAAGCTTCCTAAAAGTTAGGAGATTATTGATTTATTAAATTCACTAATATTAGGACAAGGAGGATGGAGGGTGGCGCCTCATATAGGTGATTTTAATTAATGGAAATGTTTTGTTAATTAGAGTCATGACTTGAATTTGAATTCAAGATTTGATTTTGATTTCAAGATTCAAATTTTGAATTAAAGATATTAGGGTAATATCTTAATTCAATATTGTTAGGAAATAAATAAGTTGGTTATAACTTCCTAAGAGTTAGGGATGTTATTTTGATTTATTAAATTCCTTGAAAAATAGGGGAAGATGGTGCATTGCTTGTGGGACCAAGGAGCAAGATTTGATCTTGCATTTTGATTCTCAAAGATTGCATTTTGAATTCAATTAAGATATTAAGGTAATATTTTAATTAACAATTCAAGTCCTAAAATTATAATATTATTGTAATCTTATAATTTTATAATTTGATAATCCACTAATTTAGGGATTTTCTAATTATAATTATCAAATTTCCCCAAGTCTATAAATAGGCTAGGGAAGTCGACTTGGCCTACCTTTTGTTCATTCAAGAGAGAGAAAAATTTGGCTCCCTAGAGTTTAGAGAGAGGAAAAGTCGATTTTCTCTAAGTGTGAGAGAAAATCGAATTGCACCCTAGGTTTAGGGTTTTGAGAGAGAAAACCAAGAATAGTTCTTGTGTTTTGCGCCACCCACTTTCTTGGTTCAAGAAGTGTTATTGATCACCAAGAACTATAGATTGGAGTCCCGAGTTCTTTTGGTGAAAAGAACTGAAGGCTAGCACCTTGGTGTCATCAAACTGTTCGTTTGGATTATCGGCGGAGGAAGGACACACTCGGGTGGACTTCTCGGATTCGCATCACTCAAACCGGACCGATTGAAATCTTAGGTATACTTCTTCCTTTACTGGTGTAAATTCAATTAGTGGATCCTGTAGGAAATCACAAGCTGCATAATTTTATAATTTTAATTTTTGCTTTCGCTGCGCTCCGCTCTGTGATTTCCCATCACCCAAGACAGAATCGCATCAGTAACCTTGCCATTTGCCTCATCTGTAGTGGAAGCAAATTTGGTAGGTATAGCAGGTATAGAAGAGATGTATTGCTGAAGTTTATAGCCACGGATTGTAGCCAAAGCCTGCTGTCGCCAGGGTAAGAAATTTTCCTCAGTGAGTTTGACAGAAATGAGATGAGGATCAAAATTTGAATTATGAAGAGAAACTGGAGGAATAGTAGCTGAATCAGTGGTAGCAGCAGCAGAAGAAGCAGAGGAATTTGCCATTGGATCATGTTGCTCAGATACCATAAAGGATAAAAAGAATATTCATCTTATTATTGAATGAATGAGTATAATGCCTTTATAGAGATGTTGCCTACCTATTTCTTTCTAGAGAGATCTTACAGAAACGAATTTTACAGCTGTAGAAAGGAATCAATTACAGACAATGAAAATGCAATACTAACAGAATGGACACTTGTACATAATGCTAACAGAAAAGGAAAGAATCATGTGTGACAATAGTAGGTATTGTAAAAAATATATATAAATATTAGAGTGCTTTGGCTAATTTCATTATTTACTATAGGATAAAACTTATATCAAGTTCCCTACATACTTGCTATCAAGTTCCACCAATTACAAGTCTTGATTACATTCTCTCACTGCAAAAAAAGCGGCATTTAGTGGCGGTTTAAACCGCCACTAAATATAATACCAGCGGTTCTGAAAACCGTCGGCATCGGCAGCGTCGCAATCATTTAGCGGCGGTTTTCAACAACCGCCGGAATAATTATTTACCGGCGGTTTTTCCCCATTTAGCGGCGGTTTTTGCACCGCCAGAAAATGCGCACCTATTTTCGTGGAACCATTTTGTGGCGGTTTTATAACCGCCGCTAAATGCGCAGGTATATAAACGTAATTTAATTTGGTGGCGGTTTTTAAACCGCCGCTAAATGCACAGGCGTA
>QANZ01000295.1:14263-37091 GCA_003254925.1 Chamaecrista fasciculata | reverse complement strand
GAAAATAATTCTGGATAATGTTCCTAAGAGTTAGGAAATTATTGAATTATAAAATTCCTAATAAATAAGAGAGGGTGGCGCCTCTTTGGGATATTTTTGGGTTAAATAAAAATGTTTTATTTAATTCAAGTAATATTTGAAATTCAAATGGAGATTTGAAATTCAAAAGATTTGGTGATATCTTTTAATATCTTTGGTGAATCAAAATTAGAGGTTTTTGATTAATTAAATTCCAAGGATATTGGGAGAGGGTTCAGGCGCATGGAAGGTGGGTCCCATTGGGAGATTTGATCTCTCAATTTGATTCTCCAAGATTGCATTTTGAATTTAATTATAATATTAAGGTAATATTATAATTATAAATTCAAGGCCTAAAATAATTATATTATCAGAATATCTTTATTTTAGGAATTTTAAAATCACCAAAAACTCTTCCCTATTTATAGGGGGCAAGTCGACTTGCCCCATACACATAAGTGAAACCCTAGTTTTTATTTTTCCTCCTAAGAGTTAGAGAGAGAAAAATTCCTTTGCACACACATTAGAGAATTTCGACTTTCTCTAAGAGTTAGAGAGAGAATTCGAATTTTCTCTACAATTAGGGTTTTGAGAGAAGAATAGGCAAGAAGGAGTTCTTGTGGGGGGATTCTTCTAGCGCCACCTCTAAAAGCTGAATTATCAAGAAGGAGTTCTTGAAATTCAGAGGTCTGTAGATTGGTCCCGGAAATTCTTTTGAGAAAAGAATTTGGAGGCTAGCACCTCGGTGGTCAAAGAAACTGTTCGTGTGGATTACTGGCAGAGGGAGAACTCTGGGAGTGGATCCGTGGAACTCGCCCCGTACAACTATCAGTTTGAAACTCTGAGGTATAACACTAACCAAAAGTTTTAAATTCTACTAGCGGATCCGTTCGGGAATCATAGGACCTAGGCGTTTTTTAATTTTAATTTTTGCTTCCGCTGCCTTAGGCGCCGAGGATTCCCAACATTTAGGTGCTCTACATTCTATCTCAAGTTGAAGGTAGTAGTTTGATTAGTGGATTGTAGGTTATTGTGCGTGACCTTCAGATGAGTATCCTCTCTATTCTAGAAATTATTTTATCATGTTATGTGAAATGTCTGATGCATATTGTTTTTGGCAAGGTTAAAAGTTTTATGGAAATATGTTTGAAAAGCTCATTTGAGACTTATATATATAATATAATATTTTGATAAACACTATGATGAAAATGAGATTTGATATTGTTTGGAAAAATATTTTTTTGGCTGGTTGGGTGAATCGTTGGTTCTTTTGTTATGGGTACTAATTGGACTTTCATTCCCGGAGTCACACCATTTGTTGACCAGGATGTGATGTGGGCATGGATCTAGGCTTTCGGGGACGTACCGGAGTGGTATGGTTCTAGGCTTTCAAGGTCGTGCCACGGTAGACCGTCTCCGACCCTTGAGGTGGGGAGTCTATTCGTTCTCGCGGGATAGGCCATTTGCAGGACCTTCGATTTCACTCACCAGTAACGGGGGGCGCCACCCATGGGTTTTATAATTAAAATGTATTTCAGATTTGTGAAAGAGTTTTGAATGATTACGAAGATTGAAATTTATTTAATTTTCACCAAATGTAGATGAATGCGATCTATGTGACTATTTGAGTTATGATTCGTATTATGAGAATTGCATGTGTTATGATGTTTGACTATGGAAAGAGCTTATGTGATATTTGATTTGTTTATATGGAATTTGAAATATGAATGTTCCATGTGCATACACTATAAATTTAAAACTAGTAGAGATACCTTGCCCTCCACGACTAGAATAGGTTATATTACTCATTGAGTCTCTTGACTTACCCCGTTGTTTACCATTTTCAGTTTCTGGTTGCAGGAGCGATCTCTTAGTGTTGTCTAGACCTTGTGGAGTTCCACATACATGTTTGTGTGGATATTTTTTATTTGATTCTATGACCTTGATGCACTTATCTGATGTAATTGACTCTAGTGTCGCTCTGTTAGATTTACAGACAGAGAAATGTTAAGTTTATTTTTGAGCTAAATTGTCATGAGAGCTGAGCTCTCTCTTTTGTGTCTATTCTGATTTATGATGAGAGTAGAGTTCTCTATTGCTAAGCAAGTTGTGATTATGAGGAATGAATTATAAATTATTGCAGGAGTAAAATTTGTGAATTTATGACATGAAGACATGTGTTAGGCTTCCGGGCCATAAGACTTCTCCTTGTGGTCCGTGCCGGTCATGGACTCCGTTAGGGGGTCGTGACAATATGCACAAGATTATTTGTAGGTGCCATATGCATTTCCTCTCACCATGAACATTATGTTTATGTTTCTAGCTCAACTTTGATGGTCAAAAATAAATGCTTATGGTTTATTGATTCAAGAGCAACGATCCACATATCATTGTGAGGAATGATGCATTGCTAAAAATGAAGAGTATTGGAACCTACATGCAGGAGTTGCATGGAGGCTACTCTTTATTTTTACTTGATGCGTTATACATTCAAGATATATATATATATATATAAGACAGAATCTTTAAAATGGGGGGTTTTCTTCAGTCCTTCATGGTTCTTGAAACTAATGGTCCTAATAAATTTATTTGAGGATATTAATGAGTTCTATAACATTGAGTTGAATTTAGAAAGTGTATTTTGGGGTAAAACTTTAAAGTTGAAAATTGGTCCCCCTATGTATAATTTAAATGGTTTTGATGAACTAAATAAAGTTCTTTGGAATTATGGAAGGCCTTGAACTTGTAATCTTGAATTTAAAATGGAAGAATTGAATCTTGATATTTTTTTGGGGGGATTGAAAGTATTGATTCTCATGGGATTAGTCAACTTTGATGGCTTTTGTGGTGCCAAAGCCCTTAAAAAGGACATGGATTAATAATAAGAACTTGGTTATGGAGTGATGTGGATAAAGTGGCTAATTGATGATTAGCCTATTTGGGTTGTTGGAACTCTTTGTGTTAAATTCCTTGGAGAATTGTTTATCATTGAAACACTTGTTGAATCTCCCAAATGATTTATTCAAGTCTCTTTGTTTAGTGTCTTGGTTTAAGCTTGTCAAGAATCTTCGTTGGTAGGCGTAAAGGTAGGATAAGTATAGTGGGTGTCCTTGAGAGAGATCTAATTGATAGAAGTTAGAATGTTGGGTTGATGAAGGGTTTGACCTTGAGCCACTCAAAGTCGATTCTTGAATTGTAGATTGAATCTTTCCTCATAAAAGTACTTATAAATTCGTCTACATTGATCATTGATCGAAAGCACAAAGATGTAGTCATCTATCCTGTGAGTGTCTTTTTTATCCTGACCTCACTTGATGGTTTGTTTATAAACTTTTTTATCCTCTTACATCTTGCTTTTTCTCAAAGGTTTGAAAGTTTTCTTTTATCACATTGTTGTATTTACCTTGTTTCGATTATTTTAGTCATCACTAATGTTGAGCCACTATAATTATATGAATTCTTATGTATAGAATAGTTCCTTAACATGAATTTCGATATTTGTTGGTGATCATTTTTTTTCTACACAGTGGTGCCTTACATTATGATTGAGATGAGTTAACTACTTATTGAGTTTAGACTCACTCCTCACTTTACAATTTTCATAAAAAAAATTCATGAATATGACATTGGATATGCTTAAATATGTGAAAATCTGTTTTAATTATTTTTTTTTTTTTAAAAAAGGATTGATGAGAAGTCAATAATGCAAGAAGATATGAAGAGATTAGCTTCTGGGTGTGGATATTGATGGAGGGGGTAGTGATGTAGAAAAAGAAGGGAATAGGAGGGAAGATCCATAGGTGAGGGAAGCTGCATTCATTTTCAACCACATACCATGGTTGCAAATTGCAAACCGCATCACCAATTGCGGCCGCAATATTGCGATTGCGGTAAGCAACGCAACCGCATCTGTCACGACCCCCTAACGGAATCTGTGACCAGCATAGACCATAAAAAGAAGCCTCGTGGCCCGTAAGCCTGACATTCTCATATACATAACCAAATGTAACCTGATACATACATCTATTAATGACTTATAATTCATTTTTCAAGGTACTGTCTTGTCTGGAAACTTCTTGTAAAATTTCTCTTATAAGTAAAGGGCACCATAAAGTATTTATTAACTATTTTAACAATAGAAATTCAAATAGAACTCTTCTCTCATGAAGATCCAGCTCAGAATTAAACACAGTACGACCCTGACTGTAAATCTAACGGAGCACAACTAGAGTCAAATGTCAAATAGAAGTGAATCAAAGTCAGATGGAATATATACCCACACGAACAATATGTGGGACTCCAAGAGGCCGCTCGTTCTAGACAGCACTAAAAGATGGTTCCTGTAAACCTGAAACTGAAAATGGTAAACAACAGGGTGAGTCAAGAGACTCAGTGAGTAATCCAACCTATTCTAGTCGTGGAGGGCAAGGTATCTCCACTAGTTCACAATAACAATGCATGCATATAACACATCCATATCTTAATCATCACTTTTTGTAATCAGAGTCATCGTATAGTCAAATCCGATAATACATATCACAGTTCAGATGATCATAAAAATCACATACTTGCACATTCGATGAAAATTTCATATAATCCAAACCTCTGTAATCATTCAAAATCATTTCGCAAATCTGAAATACATTTTGTCGTGAAACTCATGGGTGGCGCCCCCATTACTGGTGAGTGAAATCGAAGGTCCTGCAAAAGCCCTATCCCGCGAGAACGAGTAACTCCCCACCTCTAGGGTCGAAGGTAGTCTACTGTGGCACGTCCTCGAAAGTCTAGAACCATGCCCATCTCACATCCTGGCCAACAAATGGGTGACTCCGGGACCGAAAGCCTGGTTGGTACGTACCCAAAAGTCTCAACGACTCACCCACCAGCCAAATACCATTTTTCAAACAACATCAAATCTCATTTTTAATCAAAATATTTGTCCAAATATGATATCATACACTTAAGTCTCAAATAAGCTTTTCAAACATATTTTCGTAAAAACTTTAACCTTGCCAAAAACCATATGCACCAAGTATGTCACAGAAACATGATAAAACAGGTTCAAGAATAGAGAGGATACTCACCTGAAGGTCTTGCACAATGACCTAAAATCCACTAACCAAAGTACTACCTTCAAATTTGACGTAAATGCAGAGTACCTAAGTTTGATAGCAAGGTACAATCATCCCATTAGAATACTCCTAACATATATCTCATCAAGAGACATCTTTCACATAACTATTATACATCATAAGCCTTATCAAGTTCTTACTTATCTCCCATATCACTAACTTTGGCACTCCAACAAATAAAAGTCTCCAATCTAACCCTAGGAAAGCTTGGGTAAATATTTGGGAGCTTAAAATAATACATTATCAATAATCAAGTTTTTAAAAGAGGTTTGTTATTAACTTTCCAACTATCAAGATTGCAAATCCTCACTTTTCAATTTAACTCTTACATTTCATGATATGAGAATATACTTTCAAGATCCTTCATAATTCCATAATAACTAAGTTAGTTCAAGAAAACCATCAAAATCATCAATTAGGACCAATTTGCAAACTTTAAAGTTCATACATGATAACCAAATTTCAAAATACTCATTTTAAATTCAAGTTGATGATATAGAAACAACTAGAATCTTCCATTATGCTCAACCAAATCAACATTTTTAAGAAAACTCAAAGATTTATCAAAATCTCCAATTAAAGTTTACCCAAAACCCTATTCCCCAAAATTTGTGCTTTATGAGTCAATCAATAAAACAAGGATTAGGAGTATCTAAAGCATCACAAAATAATGAAGGAATACTAGAAAATTGAAATTCAGAATAGCAAGTTCCATAAATTTTGAGAAGGAAGCAAAAATAGAAGAGTGTGGGATAAATGTACCAAATGAGAGAAAGGAAGGAGGAGGACGATGGTGGGCCATCTCCGGCGGTGGCTGACCGTCGACGGAGCTTCTGGACGGTGGGGCAGCGACGCCGTGCAGATCTGTGGTGGTGGTTTGACCAACGTTGGGTGGAGAGGAGAGAAGGGAGTGAGAGACGAAGATGAAATAAAAATAAGGTGGGAGTGGATTTTGGTCCTTTCTTCTTTGTTTCTTTTTACAAAAAAAATGCTATGGGAGGTTCTAGAAGTCACGGGAGAGGGGAAGAAAAATAAGCTTCATGGCTCCATTGGCTAAAATTTGTTTTTAGTCCAAAATAACATATTTATTAAAAAAATAGTCCCTTAAAACATGAAAGTTTAGAAATAGAATTGTTCAATAAAATTTATATCGTTGGATTCGTTTCGAAGAGTATATTTCAAATATATGAATTGTTTTTTTAAACTTCATCTTTACCAATTATCATTTCTTTCTCGAAAATATTCTATTACAGTGTCAAAATTAAAATCAGACAACATTTAAACAATGTTTGCTCCCAAAATATAACCACAAGCTCAGAATGACTTCTAGAATCACTATATAAACTTACTTCAATCAAAATACTACGTCTAATATTTTTCTAGAATATATTGGGGTATTACATCATCACACCGCAATTGCGGTGTGAGCCTCAATCACAGAGTTGCGCCGCAATGTAACGATGTTGCGGCCGCAACGTTGCGGCTGAAATGCGGTTACGTTGCGGTCTGGATGCTTAATTTTTTATGAATTAAAAAAATATTGATCTGAAACATTAGGGAGAGACCTAGAGCGAGTGTGTAGAAGAATTGGAGAGTTTTTTGATCGATTTATTATACCCCTCACTTATTATCAAAGCTTCAAATATGAGATAATAAGATGAAGAGATTGAATTTGAGAATAATGAGTGAGGTGTGAGTTTTTTTTTTGACAAGTGTGAGGTGTGAGTTCATATACGTGTGAGTTCATATAATATATTTAACTTTTAAAATTCAACATTTTGTGCAATTTTGAAACCGCAACCTGCATCGTAACACCCGCAATACCTGCAACTGCAGTAATCGCAACGCAACCGCAACCGCATCTGCAACCTTGCCACATACCCATCACAGGATCAAAAGGTTGAGTTGGGAATTTATGTTTCCATGGGGCAGGCCTTTTGTGGTTTCTATTCTCTCTCTCTCTATCCTAACATTATTTCTACTTAAAACATCACACAACGCCCAATAAAAAAAAAAGATCTATGTCTAAACATGGTCAACAACAAATTAAGATATTTCCTACAAATTTACATGTGTACGTTCATCTGATCTTGATTACTGGCCTTCAGCATATCTTAGGTGTATATTCTGCTTTAGTAGAGACAATTACACAAGCTAAATACTTTCATCTGATCTATGTCAGTGTAATGTGTTAGTTCTCTTCTACATAGTGCTATCTAATATGTGTTTAGTTATCCTCTAATGTGTTATTATCAGTATCAAGTGGGTGTGTACTAATCATCAACACTACAAGGAAACGCCATTTTTTCATTTTATCCTATTTGTTTTATTTTTTGTTGTTGTTGTTGAATGCGATTGGCTAGAAAGAAGATCTAATACTTTATTAGCATCATCTCACTAAAAAATTATTAAACTAAAATTACATACCTATTTATATATGACAAGCCTATCAACATAACAATGTTGATGTGGTGAATTAGTAGCAAATGACTCCCTCGTAACATGATTAGTTGAAAGATTTCAGATATGAAGAATTCAAGATGGCACATATAAAACATCTTTAGGAGAGTCGTTAAAAAAGTAAAGAAATTCAATTAAAAGTATCATTTTCAGAACTTAATTGACACCCTAAAACAACTACTTACTTTAGCTCTTGATTTGGCCATCCCTTGAACAATAATGTTCTATCTATCATCCAAGGCTCATCATAGAAAGTAAAGTACGATATTGCTTCTGGTATAACATTTTGAATTATTTTTCAAGTTGTCTCAATACATTTTATTAGATTCTTGAATCTAATTTTCAATAAATGATTTCCCTAATCATCATTATGAACATCTTGTTTGACCACTGTACAAAAAAAGAGAGAAATCCATTCATTTATGTTAGTTGGAGAAAACCATTCATATATTTTAATGAAAAGCAACAGCAAGAAAACCGATGTTACAGAGTAATATTTGCTAGTTGGAGAAAACCATTCATAAATGCTAGTTAATAGGTTCTTATGGAACGATGAAACAGAAAAGAAACCACAAAAGGCCTTTTAAATAGAAACCACAAAAGGCCTGCCCCATGGAAACAGAAAAGAAAGAAAAGAATAGTTTGAAAGATTTGGATTGTTTTCCATAGCGAAGAACGATGAACATACATGCTCACCTCAAAACAAATGTTGCAAAAATACTAATAAGTTTATCATTCCAAATAATCAAGTCTTTTAAATTTGTTAACAATTGCATAAGTTCTCACAAAGAGATAGTGTTACAAAGTTATATATGGCCATGCAACAGTTAGTTATCAATATCATAATGAATGAAGAGCATACATATCAAGGAAAATGGTGAATGAGTTTTAAGGAGGAATAGAAAGAGAAAGGGAAAAACATATCCAATAAGATAGTGGCAGACAGTATTTTTCAAGATCCTTCAACTTTTAGTATGCCAAGTTTGTTAGTATTAAGAACAATTTATGTTCCCATTTTCTTACCATGTTTGCTTCAATTCTCAGTCTAGCCTATTGCTAAATGAACCAAAAGCAAGAGATAGAGTGACACACTTACAGAAAGACATCAAGCAAAAAGATCTACCTGAGGCCATCTTAGAATCAAATTGGTTTACACTTTTCATATTTTAGCATTGATCCCAGAGATTCAAGTAAAAGGACACAAGTAAACAAGCAACCAAAAGCTTACACAGAGAACCAAAAATTTTACAGTTTCATATATAAATCAATAAGAATATCGTTCAAAGATTGTGAACTTCGACAAATAGTTGAAATTAATGTGATAATGATAAGGACAGGAAAACCATTGAATAACAACAATGTAATAGGGAATTTAGATTCTCAGACTGAATAATAATTTATAAAAAGCTTAAAATTATCTGTCTCAAGTAGAACGAAGCTAAAATGATAATCCCTATTAGACACTTCTTCCAAATTCCCTGATACATAGGTTCGTTAGTAATATATATGAACTCTCAAGAGCTTTTCTATCTGAATTGTGCGTCAATTAAAAAGTTAAGTACTTTATATAACATAAAATATATTTTAATGAAAAGCAACATCAAGAAAAACATATTCTTCGATCCATAACATGAAATATTCTCACTCTCAACTCTCAAGAACTTCTCTATCTCAACTGTGCGTCAATTAAGAAGTTAAATACAGAATAATATATAACAAAATATATTTTAATGATAAGCAACAACAAGAAAAACATTCTCGGATCCATAACATAAAATATTCTCACTCTCAACTTTTAGGAACTTTTCTATCTGAACTGTGCGTTAAGAACTTTTCTACCTGAACTTCTCTATAATCAATGACATCAAAAGTCTGCTGAATACTACACCTCTGAGTAAGGTCTCGTGGGCTGATAGATCATCGAATAAGGCCGTGGTTTGGCTGGCCAAGTTTGCTCTAAAAGGGATGAGTCGTTTTGATTGGGTTTCAGGCCCCCATCCTCCTTCCTTATTATTATTTCTGCTGATGATGCTGCAAATAAAAGTGGAATAGGTCATAGTGCAAAAAATCGGACCGGACCGGCCGGTTCAACCGGTGAACCGGACACCAGTCCGGTCCGGAAAAAATAAAATACCGGCCTGCAGTTGACCCGGTGGTGNAATAATTAATGTTCTCTTGATAATTTTTAGTAGACAATAATATTTTTTATTTTTTAATTCTATATTAATTTTTAATTTTATTTTCAAAATTTTTTATCAATTTAATCGTTAAATTTAATATTTTGGTCGACTATTTTTTTAATAAATTAACAATAAATTTCATTATATTTTTTAATTTGAGTTAAAATTTAAATCTTTTTCTATTAATTTAACATTATATGTCATTAGTCACGTAAAATATGTCATTAATATCTGACTAAAGATAATAAAAATAAAATCAATTAAAATATATATAAAATTTTGAGAATAAAATTGACAATAAACAAACATTAAAAATTCATGTAAAATTTGGAAACGAATATGATACTCTTGCCTTTTCAATATCTTCTTAAGAATATGTTAGAGACACTTTTCAAATTCATTTCTTTTGTTAAAACTACAAGTAATTTTTAAAGTCTTGAATATCTACTGAATTTTAATTTATTCTTATATAATGCTCACATTAAACTTTAAACTATTTATATATATGATCTTATGTATACGTATTATTTGGACTTATCATTTTAAAAAGCTCAAACTCAACATCTCTCAAGAATTGTTGTTAAGCAAGGATATTAAAATGGGACTGGACTGGCCGGTTAAAACGCGAATCGGTGTCTGGTCCGGTCCAAGTTGGCTTAAGAACTAAAAGTGTTTCGAACCGGTCAACAACCGCTGAAAAAGGGTCAAAAACCGACATGAACCGGCCGGTTTGGAGCATAACCGGTTCACTGTTTAAAAAAAAAATTATGGATGAACAATCAGATCTGGACATAGAAGAAGGAAATTTGGATGGAGATGAACAAATCTGAACAATGTAAAAAGAAATATTGATGAACAAAACAAGATTTAAATGAACAAGAAGTTTTGAAACTTAGACACAGAGTAGATGAAGAAGGATGAGTAGCGTACAACTGAGGAGCATATAAATTGAGAAACAATGATGGAGGAAAGTTGAATAGAATGAATGTTTATTTCCTTCTTGTGTTTTATCTCCTTCTTATAATTTATTTCTTTTTTGTAGTTTATTTCCTTCTTATAGTTTGCCATGATTGTAGTTTATTTCATTGTAGGTGGTTTATTTCTCTTTTATTCTTTGGCCTCATTGTAGTTTATTTCCGTGTTGGTTTATTTCTTTATTGTGTTTATTTGACTATTTTTATGTTATAATAACTCTTTATGGACTTAATTATGACATATTAATTTTGAATTTTATTATATATAGATTTTTTTAATTATAATTAGTAATTTATTATTTTGTTGGTCTATTATTTATTAATATATTATTTATTTATTAATTAATTTATAAACGGTCCGACCCCAGTTGAACCATTGAACCTTGAACCTTTATTTCAATCGGTTCAATGGCCGGTCCGATTTTAAAAAACTTTGTTGTTAAGTGAAATGTGATCTATTACTATTTTTATCATCTAGTTGAGCTGCACATGTCCATCATAACTTTATTACATAATTAGTACTTTAAATGCTTTTCACAATAACTTAAACTACTTAATCACAATTTTTAAATCATATTGAATTTTCCATTTTGTTTTCACCACATGCAAGAAAGTTAAGTAACTTGTCAAGTCTCTAATAATTTTTACGTAAATTATGTTTTATACATTGAATTTCATATACTTAAAATATAAAGTTAATTGTTACCAAAAATAAAGTAAAATTTAGAATGGGTTTTTTATATTTATAAATCATCATAGATAAATCATTTTAATAAAAAAAATATACAAAATAAGTTTTAAACAATCTATAGTCTCAATAATTTTAAAATTTAGAATAAGATCAGTAGCAATGTAGAAAAAACCGGACCGGACCGGCCGGTTCAACCGGCAAACCGGTGAACCAGACACCAGTCCGGTCCGAAAAAAATAAAATACCGGCCTGCAGTTGACCCGGTGGTGAAACGGGTCAAACGCTCGAACCGGCCGGCTAAACCGGAAACCGGTTGACCCGGAAATATTTGAAAAAATTAAAAAGAAATTAAATATTTGACACTTATTATATGTGATGGACATATGGTTATGTTTAATTTTTACTTTAAATTTAAATTATTGTAAAATATCAATATGTATTTGATGAATATGTATATTTGAAAATGTATTTTTTAAGTAAACCGGCTCAACCGGTTGAACCAGTGACTCAGCGGTTGAACTAGTGACCCGAGCCTTTCACCGGGTCAATGACCGGTCCGGTTTTTTACACTATGGAATAGGTTAATTTCCTTTATCAATTTTGTGTTTCTTTATTGTATTACTTCTTTTTCTGCACTCTTTAATAATGGTTTTTCTTTGTTGCGTTTTTGCTTTGTGTTTGTTTTGTTTGTACCCACTTTTGTTGGGTCTTATTTTTGAAATATCTTTCCAACCCAAAACAAAAAAGAAAAAACAAATGACTCACATTAAAAATAAATCCATAAATGTATCATTGTTGAAATATAACTATTTGTTATATGTAGTTAAACATTTTTTTTTTTCATTAATAGTTTGAGACAAAAAATTCTTATTCCTAAAATTGTCACCTTCATCATCAAATGGAATGTATTAAAATTTTATATATAAATATATAGAGAATTTTTTTTTGTCCTGTTAATTAGGTATAGGTTAAAAAAACCAAAAAAATTGGCAATAAGCGGTGTTGCTTTTTCATTATTTTTCCCACAATTCACAGAATAAGAAGAATCTTGCTAGTTTAAGAAACATCGTTATATTAATTCCATGACTTAAATAACGAACAACACCAAGAACAGTTATGTCGCTTTACTAATTTTGGGTCAGGTTTCTGGAGATCCTGACCAAAAAAAAATTTGGGGACATCACCTGACACAAATTACAAATGGGTAGTGTGTTAAGGCCTAAGTGGTTCAAACAACAACAAAGTGGGCCTCCTAAAATGGACTGTAAATCCATACGCCAACCAACAGGTGCAATGGCTATTGACTAAATTTTATTTAAAGGTATACTCACATATTTTATTTTTGCTAAAAATACTCTTCGTACTTTTAAAGTATGAGATCAATTTCAGTTATACTCTTAAATTTTTTCTTGGTCAATTGCACTCTAAAAATATGGAGCAGTTTTAGTTGTAGCCTCAAATTTTTTTTGGGTCAATTATACTCTAAATATTTCACATTTGAGTCGATTGTACCCCTAAATTGAAAATACATTTAACATAGACTGGGAGTATAATTGACATTTGACACAAAAGAAAAGATTGAGTACAATTGACTTAAAAAAATTTTATGAGATACAATTGAAACTGATTTCATACTTTGAAAGTACAATTGACAAAAAAAAATTTAAAAAAACAATTGAAATCGACTTCATACTTTAAGAGTACCAACTGTACTTTTGCCTTTATTTTTTATTAACTTAATTATTAAGAATAAAATATAGGTCAAATAATCATTTTGGTCATAAAATTATTTTGTGGTTTTAATCCCCAAAATGTGATTGTTCTAATTTCTACCATTATTTCTAATCTAAACAACTGAAATAAAACATTTATCTCATGAATTATAATAAGTGAGTTGACAAAAAAAAAATCACTCTTTGAAAAGAAAATTAACCACAAATTTATCTTCAATTTCTAACTAAAAGAATTTTCTTTTCTTTGTCAACTTACTAAATATGACACACATGAGAAAGAAATAGTCTATTTCAATTGTCAATGTTAGAAATAACGGCACAAACTAAATGAAATCACATCTTGGAAATCAAAATGACACCAATGTAAAATTGAGGACCAAAATGAAACAAAAACTAATTTTGGGACCAAAAATAAAACATACCCCATAATTTGATGACCAAAATGAATCTTTAACCTAAAATATATAATATAAATTGTTTGCAAGATCAATAATAAGAGAGAGAAAATATACTACCATATAACTAATGAAACTAATTGTAGAGATGTAAAAAAATCCTATTTAAATTTTTTACCATTTTATAAACATCTCAACAGTAAGATATTTTTTACTTTAAATTAAATTATTAATTAAACTAATAAACATTCGAAGCATGATAACCTCAATTAATTAAAAAAAGTCTTTTTAATTTATTAAAATCATAATGAAAATGAATTACTCTAACATTATTGGTTATAGTACTAAATTACTAATGACATCTGAGCTACTTCAAAATGACTTCAATAAATTTCGGCCAACAAACTCATCAATCAGAGACAGTATTAAATCTTTGTCCATGAGAATGGAGAAGCTTAGTTGAAAATTGATCTTTAAATAGTTGAGACATTTTCTCAAACAAGTTCTATCTTTAAATAGTTGAAAATCTTTGTCCATTTTCTCAAACTCATTTGCTTGAGTAGAACATTACGATTGCTGCTACAATTGGGTGGGAGGATTGAAGTTTGAAAATAACCAAAGAAATTTAGGTGAGAGAAATATAAACAAGATAAAGAAAAAAAATTGTATATAGAGAAAAGACTAATGTATGAGATTCAATTTTTTATTGCACTTTTTCTATAATTTTTTTATATGACCACAAATTATTGTTCACTTGTACGTTTTATGATTTATGTAAAAATTAATGGTTATTTGAGCAGGGATTACTCATAATAGGAAAACTCTTTCGATGATAGTGTTTCTAGCGAGATAAAATCATACTTATAAAAATTGAAATATCTATCACTTCAATCAATCGCTTATTTGTCACTCAATATAAGTTTTATCAAAATTTTGTAAATTAAAAGTTAAAAAATAAATGTCATTCCTTGTTTTAATGAAACCAAGCTTAAGGTTCAAGTAATTATTAAGGCCTCATCTTTCAAGCAATAGTTTATTTACATGGAAATTAAAAGTAGAGCTTCTTCCTCTATTACATCTACACCTGTGGGACAGAGAACAACTCATTTCAAAGTCACCACTGTGGTTGTCTAACACACAATTTAAGATTCCTAGGTCATTTATATATGATTTTGTGTAATTCTAGGGTTCATCGAACGAAAGTTATAAATCTGTCTTTTTCATATCAATAGTCGAGCAGCATACAGTAGATGCGACAAAACCATGTCTTTCAAAATAGTTCAACATATCATTTAATTCCAGACATATAACTCAGACTAATAGCTCAACAATTTCATTTATTTATCTATAAAAAATTGATTTCTTATGAAGGAAACTTAAGGGTAATCACTGCTTAGGAGAAGGTGGCATTCATATCACACACACAAACACAAATACAACACGCTACCTGTGTCTCCATCTTCATTATTTTATGTTGTACACTCCGGAAACACAGCATCCATAGAAGCTCAAAATGGAATCTTTTGCCCTCAATACATGGCAAAGCCAGCTTCAAAATCCCCAAAACAAATTCTATAATAGTAGAAACTGCCTGTAAATATTGTAATTAATTTAAAAGTAAACTCACAAATTCATCCACCAAAATACCGACTGGACAACTCAATTTCTAAAAATCTAATATACATAATTTTAATATCTAGAAATCATGCAATCAATAAACTTTAGTCCCTCCAACCAATTCTTTTTAGAAACCAATTTTCAGGGACAAGAAGGATAAGGATTAAAGACAAACATCAAAGACTAAAATATCCAAACTGAACATTCAAATATTAAGTCGTCACACTGTGTATTTCCAATCACCAATTTATATGTTTACTCTTATTTCAATAAGACCCAAAAACGGTTATGCATGGTCATGTTGATGTTCATGCATGCATGCATGCATGATTGAGTAATAAGCACAAGATGCTAAACTCTGAGTAGAAAAATGCTGAGTTCAGGGCCACCACCACCATCAGGATTGATGAGATAGTATGCCTCAGAGTCCTTAGAGCCAACGACCCTCTCAAACCTGGCTCTCATGTACATGACCTCCCCATCGGCCCCATTCCCGGTGGCCGGAATCACGCCGGCGCCCATGGAAATGGGCTCCACCGCCTTCAGAATGTTCCACTCCTCTATTCCACACTCCACTGTGTTGGCGTACCCACACTTTCTCCCATTACAGTATCCTCTCCATGTTGCTTCCTCCACAAGCTTCACACTCTTATGATTCTTATTCTTCTTCTTCTTCTCGCACTCCAGCGCGATTCGGACCAACCCGCTCGCCATCTCTCGGACCAGGAGGCTTGTGGGCATGGGTAGCTCCACCAGGAAGGGAGGGTAAGATTTGGGGTCATCCTGGAAGGCGATATGGACGCCTCCTCGCCGGTGGCCGAAGAGCGTGCCCACCACTCGTGTTCCTGCTAGTTGTTGATGATGACGGGGTTTGGTGAAGAGAGTGAGGGCAGACTTGAATCTGGAAACAGAGTGGGTTTTGTTCATTTGTTGTTGTTGTTCTTCTTGATTGGGAAAGAAATGATGGGAGGATGGATGGAGGGTTAGGATTTGTTCTTCTTGGTGGTCATCGTCGTTTTCAAGAGGTTGTTTCTTTTTAGAGTGGAAGTGGAAGTACCTTGAGGAGAATGAGAAGGAAGAGTCGTGAGGGGTTTTCGCCATTATTGTCTTCATGTTGGAGAGTGAGGACCAAGTTTTGGTTATGTTAGTTTGTGTATAGTGGGAGGAGCAAAATGGGAGATTTATTGCATGGGTTTGAAGCACCTTTTTTGTTTGTGAAGAAGGATGGTGAAAGAGAGAGAAGATGATCTGAGTGAGAAAAGGAAGGTAAGCAGCCTTACCTACCAAGAGATCAGTGAGAATCCACTAGTACTAAGAGACAGAGACAGAGAGTGAAAAAGACACATGGCATTGGCAAGTAAGATGATGACTTTGGTGTGTACTTATGATTGTGTTTTGGGTGGTATTGTGGAGAGCTAATTTGTGAGATAACAAAAAGGTAGAAATGGAGAGACTCAAGTAAAGGCACATAAGAGAAAAATAAAGGGAAAGAGAGGAAGAGGCAGGTGAAATCACAACAAACCAAACCTACCAGGGACCACATCCTCATCTTTAATTCAAGGCTCCCATAATGAGAAACATTTTCTAAAATATTTTATACGATATGAAAAAAAAAAAATTGCATATATTTTCAGAAATTGACTCTATTGATCCTAAAGAAAAACTTTACAAATCCCACTCTCACTAACACCCACCCTATTGCATCCTATGTCTACTTTCTTCTTCCACCCATTATTTTCATCGTTTGGGCCCTGTTTTGTTAAACTACATTTTCAATCAATTTGTGTTTTCCAAACAATTTTTAGACTGTATTATTTCCATCGGCTGTAAGTGATATTAAAGACAAATTTTCTCAACCCAGAGGGAATAATTAGCCAATAATGGCAGCATGTATTGAGAGAAAATAATAATAAAGGTAGCTAATACAAGGTTTTGTTTCAGCAGTTGGGAATTCAGCAAGATCTGTATCTTAGAAATACCATTCTCTTCGAATTTTGGTCTCAATGAACGTATATAGAAAACATGATCTTTGCATCTCCCGAATCTAGGATATACATATATACCAATCCAGCGATTCATGAATTAATAATCAATGAGTAGTTTTGAGGAACAAAAATAATAATAAATCCTAAAGGTCAGTTAACAAACTAGCTGTCTATCAAATTAGAAGTCTTAACTGTTAACAGCTTTCTATGAAAAAACAAAAAAACTGTTAACAGCTCAATACAAAAAAGCAATGATTTCAAAAGTACTGAACCACATTGAACTACTACTACAAACGTGATATCGCTATTATGATGGCTTGTAACTCATTCTTGATGTTCTTATGATACCTAATGCTGTGTTAAGTATCGTACGTTGTTTATTAATATAAAATTTGCAATAATTTGAATATTTTAATATTACTGTAATTCAGTATATATATTCAATGGGTTGGAAACCATTATCATCCTATTTAGTGTTATTAAATAAATATATATATATATAAATGCTAAAATGTCAAATTGAAGTTGACAATATATAGCGACCATTGTTGATGGAGACGTAAATGAGAATATAGAAGATCGCACAATCTAGGAGGAACCGACCAGACCAACTTGCAGATCAACTACTCTCTAGGCAAAACCAAACCATGCAAAAGAAAAATAAAATAAAAGCAGCAGTTGTGTAAATATCATTTCTTGGGGTTTTTTTTTATTAAAATAATACACAAAATTATATTATGTATCTCGATACCCAACAAATTTTCTTATTTCCACAAATGAGATACGCATCCGCTGAACTTGATTTTAATACTTAATTTTTTCTTTAAAATCGCGCTCTGTAAACACGATTTCAATACTAACAGTATCATGTCAGTACTGAAATCGTGCCCCAACAGCACGATTTCAATTAATTAATTAAGGGGAGGCTGTTGGGCCTCCCCATATCTATATATATATATAATATAATAATATATATTAATAATAATATTTTATAAAATTTAATAAAAAATTTTAACAGTAGTATTTTATAATTTTTTAAATTAATTAATTTTATTCAAATCATCGGCACTTATTTGACTAACCTAGTGAGCTAACTATTAGACCAACAAGTTTAGTTTGTGTATTATTTGTGACTAAATAACTCTATTTACTATTATTTCTAAGTGTTCAGCTTTTGTCATGTGTACTCTATTTATTTAAAATTTTGTAGTTGCGATTAAAGAACAAGTGACGAATATATATATATATATAATTTTTGTAAAATTTGTTATGGTTAAAATTACAAAATAACTTCAAAATGGTACCAAAGTGTTAACGGAGAATACCACAGGACATCAAAGTGTCACTTTTTAAACCACATGGTACCAAAGTGAAATATAACCAAACCACATGGTACTAAAGTGTAATTTACTCTTAATTTTAATACTTTAAGAGGTTGAAAGAAAATTTATACTAAAGTGAAATATAACCAAACCACATGGTAATAATTTTAATACTAAAGTGTAATTTTCTTTCAACCTCTTAAAGTATTAAAATTAAGGGTAAATTACACTTTAGTACCATGTGGTTTGGTTATATTTCACTTTGGTACCATGTGGTTTAAAAAGTGACACTTTGATGTCCTATGGTATTCGCAGTTAACACTTTGGTACCATTTTGAAGTTATTTTGTAATTTTAACCATAACAAATTTTAGAAAAATTATATATATATTCGTCACTTGTTCTTTCATCACAACTACAAAATTTTAAATAAATAGAGTACACATGACAAAAACTGGACACTTAGAAATAATAGTAAATAGAGTTATTTAGTCACAAATAATACACAAACCAAGCTTGTTGGTCTAATAGTTAGCTCACTAGGTTAGTCAAATAAGTGCCGATGATTTGAATAAAATTAATTAATTTAAAAAATTATAAAATACTACTGTTAAAATTTTTTATTAAATTTAATAAAATTTTATTAAATTTTATAAAATACTATTGTTAATATATATTCTTATATATTATATTTATGAAAATATAGATATGGTGAGGCCCAACGGCCTCCCCTTAATTAATTAATTGAAATCGTGTTTACAGAGCGCGATTTTAAAGAAAATATTAAGTATTAAAATCGAGTTCAGCAGATGCGTATCCCATTTGGGGAAATAAGAAAATTCGTTGGGTATCGAGATACATAATATAATTTTGTGTATTATTTTAATAAAAAAACCCATTTCTTGGCCCTATATATTTGTAAATAATATTTATTTATTTAGATATATTTACAAAGTTTGATCACTAACCTCTAAATTAGAAGATTTAATTGAGGTAATGTATGAGTTGAGTATAGTCACCCAACACTCAAAATTCTTGTTGAGACTGATTAGGGATGGCACCCGCGCGGGGCGGGGACGGGGGAGGTACTCCCCGTCCCCGTCCCCGCCAACTAAGCCTCTCCCCGTCCCCGATCCCCGCTGTGGGGAATTTTTTCTCCCCATCCCCGTTCCCCGCGATCCCCGCAGATTTTTTTTAATAAAAAAAGGACCAAAACGCAGCTTGCACAAAAGAGGGTGGACCAAAACATAGATTGTACAAAAAAAAAGGAGGACAAGAAATACAATTTCCACAAAACAATCATCCTCTTCCTCAGGACGAGTCACGCGTTAGGGAAGCTGCTGGCGTCTCCATCAGTGGCGGCGGATCGGCCAGGGGTTCCGGCGGTGGCGGTGGCAGCAGATTTGCAAGGGGAATCAAGAAATCGCAGAGGAAAAGCAACTCACGAACTCGATGGTGCTTCGACGAGGAAGCTACAGGTTCGTGGTTAGTGAACGGAGACCGACGCGACTTCAGCGGAGGAGTTCGTCGCCGGCGGAGATCAACGTTCGACGGTGGCCGGCGGCTAGGTTGTGTTTGGCGTGAATGAGTTTTTTTTGGCCAGAAAGCGTGAATGAAGAATTATATGTTTCAAGTAGGAAGAGAAAGAGGAAGAGAAAGAGAGAACAAGGTACTAGCTTTCGAACCAGTGACCAGTGGCATCAAGCAAAGCGTGAATGAAGAATTGAAGATGATTTGTGCGGCTAGGTTAGATTTTTGAATTGTGACTTGTGAGTGAAATAATCCAAGGGCCCAAAATCAATCATCAAATTTAAATCTGACGGACAGAAATAATCTATGTAATAATAATAATATAAAATAAATATATAATATATATATAATTCGGGGACGGGGATCCCGCGGGGCGGGGGACATACTCCCCGTCCCCATCCCCGAACTCTCTTCGGGGTCAAAACACCCCCCGTCCCCGACCCCGCGGGGAATTTTTCTCTGGGGACCCGCGCGGGGATCCCCATTAGTGGGGATGTTTTGCCATCCCTACCCACAAATAATTCTATAATTAAGAATTAATTAATAACACATCGAAACAACATATAATCAATAATAATTCCCGCCATTTGGAAGGGTACACTTGCTTCTTTTTCTTTGATTTCTTCATATTTTCCATGATTTCTGTTTTCCAAAACACAAGTTTTTCTATTGGTATCTTGAACTTCCATTTAATTTTCCCTGCATTTGTGGAAAGATCTTGACATATATATATGAGATCGTAATCAAATTAATCCAACCAGTCTTCTCCAATAAACCCGATCATCTACACGTACATTTATAATTAGACATTAATAGAATTTAAAACTCGAACTTCTAATTTTAAAAAATTGTAATTATAATTATTTTCTCAATTATTCACAAAATATAAGGTCAAAGTATCAAATTGGTCCCTTAGTATGGGGTAGATTTCAAATTGATCAATTATCTTTCATTTATTTTAGATTGGTCCTATATATTTCCATGATGTTCCATATTAGTCCCAAAAATACTTTTGAAACACAAATTGACTTGATTTTCATGCTAGCAATCTTAGCTGGACAAATAAAGAACTCTCCAACAGTAGCACATAACTTCAAATTCGTCGCATTTGAACTTCAAACGAGAGAAATTTGACCAGTTTCACTTGGTTGACCGTGAAACGAGTTACCCATTTTTGAGACTCGATTTTGGCCTCGTTGGTGATGGTCCCAAAATACTTGTCAAAAGATACTTGTAGCTCTAAATTCATCGTATTTGATCTTGAAATTAAATAAGAGAAATATGACCATAATAAGTATTTTTCGAACAATTTGAAACATTATGAAAATATCTAGGATCAATCTGAGACCTACCCCACACATAAAGGACCAATTTGAGACTTCGGACAAAGATATAATTAATAATAAGTACCTATAAACCTTCGATCAATTAATGTATACTAATAAAAGTTCCCTAAATATATATAAATAGTATTGATCGAGTCCTGAATTTCTAATTCGATTTTTTTTTCGTTAAAAATTTCTAATTCGATTACTTGGGACTAGTTTTCCTTGTTTTAGTTGTCTTTTACTTCCTATGAAATTAACAGGCGACTTGGAGTTTCATAACGTAACGTAAATATTTTTTTTGGAAAAATTATTTGTATCCGACCATGTGAGTATTTATCGGAGCATGTAATGAAATACTGTCATAAAAAATAGTATACTGAATTTTTTTTTAAGAAATTACTTATGATCACACGCCAAGGTATGAAATTTCGGTTCCAAGTCTCTCAAATCAAAACAAGTTCAGATGTTAATAATATAATTAGCTATTTTAGATTATCCAATCTTTCCTTTTTATGGGCCTAGCTATAAAGGTATGAAATTACTTATTGGCCTAGCTATAAATAAAAACTCCTTTGATTTTATTTTGTCTGATTTGAAGTATAAAATATGAAAAGTACTTTCTCAAATTTTCTTTCATTTTGTGCCAAATTTATCAAAAATTAAAATTTCACCGGAAAAAAAGATTGTTTTCTTTTGTTTTGTATTTTAGTTGTTGTTATTGCACAAGCAATAAAACTTGCATCATTTGATACTGTCATATTGATATTCCACTATTTTTCAGAATTTTAAATAAATCAGTAAAAATGTTTTGTGCGAGATCTTTCCTTTTTATTTGTAAGTAAGCTTCTAGTTTCATCTCACATTTTTGTCAGAAGAATATAGTAGGCTTTTGATAGAACACGAAAAAACAGAGTAGGCTTTGATAGTGTGGTCACTGTCCTTAAGGAAATTAAGCCCCCACTATTTGTATGCTGCTGGGTGTTTATGGCAGATTTCCTCCAAGATTTACAAAGCCTAGTGTTATAGCCAGCAATACTATAACACCTTCTGAACACAAAACAGAGAAAGATAAGTTGGATATGAGATGCTCTGTTTTTTTAGAAGAAGTGTTATTTATAGGAAAAATCTGAACAGATACAACCTTTCAGATTCTAACATAAATAACAGGTTACAACCTTTCATAAATGAACATTCATATCTGTTTAAAAGTGAACAATTATGTCTCTTCAAGATTAAACTGAATTCTCTGTTTATAATGAATGTTCATGACTATTCATGAATGGGCACTTCTCTGTTTATAATTCGAATTAATTAATTAATTAATCAATTCGAAAAGAATAATAATTAAAATTAATTATTAACTAGAAACCCAATTGCCCCAAGTGCCCATCTTTGACACACATATATATATATACATATATATAATTCAATTATTATAAATGACTTAACAATCATTTATATACC
>QANZ01000293.1:0-28238 GCA_003254925.1 Chamaecrista fasciculata | reverse complement strand
ATATTGTTTGAATTCAAAATTCAAACCTTGTCATCTTTATTTAATTAATAAAACATTTTCATTAATTAAAATAAGACTAAAGAGGCGCCACCCTCATTCCTTGTTTACCCAATATTAGTGAATTTAATTAATCAATAATTCCCTAACTTTTAGGAAACTTATTTAATTTATTATTCCCTAATATTTTAAACAAGAATTTAATTGTAAACTATTTAACAATTAATATATTTAAATTTGTCCAACAAATTTAAATACCATAATCATAGATATTTATTTAAGATAAGATTCAATGTCCTAAGACATTCAACTATGTCTTAAATTGTGTCACCAAAGTGACTCACGAATTAACCCTAACTCGTGTCCCAAATTAGCATCTTGATCCTGCTCATGTGTGACCCAGCAGGCCTCACGTGAAGTTGGCAGCAAGCCATCTTATGACTCACAAGTCGAGAGCGGACTCTAGCAAGCCTTCTCGACTACCCAAAACACGTGAGTTATCGCTTTAACGTTAACGACTTAACCTAAGTACCACCTTGTCATAATCCCTATTGTCACACGATATTTTGGTCATAGATTAGGCATGGGAATGTCAACCATAACTTTCTCGATTCCCTGAGTTAGTCTCATTTCCCAGCGTGGCCACGCATTTTCTTGGACATACTCATCGAGGGCGCCAGTTAAATATCTCTCATCTTAATGAGGGACAAAATCCCATCTTGGTCAACCACATTCCTCTGCACGGTAATCAACCAAACCCGTACCTAGCCTGTATGGCTACCCTGCTACGGGTAACGTTGGACTAGGCCAAAGTTTGACAACTACACTGCCGGAATAGTCAAGACCTCAGGTCTAAGGCTATCGTGACAGGTGTACAGGAAAGGCTAGCTTATGACTAAACCCATGCAGGACTCTCCGAGTCGGTCCAGCAACTTGTAACCCTTACATGATTGCACCATGACTCTCGAGAAGCATCTAGTGCATGTATCTCTATACACCGAGGTCATGCTGGTCTTGGTTCATTGACGTTCCCACTTGAATGATCGACTAGGGACAGTTTTAGATTAATCATCATATGATTAATCAATGACGCTATCATAGTAAACATGCTAATAATATGATAACAACATAATTTATCTCTATAAATTAATCAAAAACCATATGTTCAAACAAAACATATATATAAAATGATTGGCCCTAGGGCACATTCTCCATCAGAAGCTCCTCTAGTAACACAAGAACCACGAAGGTCTGATAGAACACGTTTTCAGCCTCAAAGATATGGATTTTTGATGACTAAAAACAAGGATGTGTTGCTCATGGAGCGTGGTGAGCCTACCACCTATCAAGATGCTATCGTGGATCCCAACTCTAAGAAATGGGTTGAAGCCATGAAGGTTGAGATGCAATCTATGTACGACAACGAGGTATGGACCTTAGTCGCTCCACCCGAATGTGTAAAACCCATAGGGTGCAAGTGGGTTTTCAAAGAGAAAACAGACATGGATGGCAATGTCAACGTCTTCAAGGCGAGGCTAGTTGCAAAGGGGTTTACTCAACGTCATGGTATTGACTATGACGAAACGTTCTCCCTTGTTGCAATGGCCAAATCCATTAGGATCCTCCTTGCCATAGCCGCATATTATGACTATGAGATATGGCAAATGGATGTCAAAACAACATTCCTTAATGGAAGGCTTCCCGAGGATGTGTACATGACACAACCCGAGGGATTTGTATGTCCAGAGGCACCAGACAAAGTATGCAAGCTTCAGAGATCCATTTATGGATTAAAGCAAGCATCCTAGAGTTGGAATCATCGTTTTGATGAAGTAGTCAAAGAGTTTGGCTTCTTACAAAACCCTGATGAGCCTTGTGTTTACAAGAAGGTTAGTGGGAGCACAATTGTGTTCTTGGTGCTATATGTCGTTGACATATTGCTCATTGGAAATGATATTCCAACCTTGAAGATTGTAAAATCTTGGTTGGGAAAATCATTCTCAATGAAGGACGTAGGAGAAGATGCCTACATTCTAGGCATTAAGATCTATAGAGATAGGTCTCGTAGGCTTCTTGGATTAAGTCAGAGTACATACTTGGATAAGGTACTAAAACGGTTCAGTATTCAAGATTCCAAGAAGGGATTCATACCAATGAATCATGGATTAGTCCTGAGCAAGAAACAGTGTCCCAAGACACTTGTTGAGCGAGGGCGCATGAGTGGCATCCCTTGTGCTTTGGCAATAAGATCCATCATGTACGCCATGCTATGTACTCGACCCGATGTGTTGTTTTCCCTAAGTATGACGAGCTGATTCCAACAAGACCCTGGTGAGGATAATTGAATCGCTGTCAAGAACATCCTTAAGTACTTGAGGAGAACTAAGGATGAATTCTTGGTATACGGTGGAACTGATGAAGAGCTATGTGTAAAGGGTTACACAGACGCTAGTTTCCAAACCGACCAAGATGACTTCAAATCGCAGTCTGGATACGTGTTTCTTTTAAACGGTGGCAACGTGAGTTGGAAGAGTTCCAAGCAGAGCACGATTGCTGATTCTACAACGGAGTCTGAGTATATTGCAGCATCAGATGCAGCGAAGGAGGCAGTGTGGATTAGGAAGTTCGTTGCCGAGCTTGGTGTGGTTCCGACCATTGCTGATCCCATAACCTTGTATTGTGACAATAGTGGTGCTATTGCACAAGCCAAGGAGCCACGGTCCCACCAGAGGACCAAACACATACTCAGACGTTATCACCTTGTCAGAGAGATGATTGACAGAGGTGATGTGAAGATATGCAAAGTAGCAGGCGAGGATAACGTTGCCGATCCTCTTACAAAGCCTCTAGCACGGGTCATACATGAACGCCATGTAACGTCGATGGGGATCAAATGCATTGATGAGTGTACCTAGATAGGAACATTTCGATTGATGATTGTACCTAGTGCAAGTGGGAGTCTGTTGGAGATTGTCCCCTAGGGCCAATCATTTTATGTAAATGTTTTGAACATTTTGATTAATTTATAGAAGATAAATTATGTTGTTATCATATTATTAGCATGTTTACTATGATAGCGACCTTGATTAATTATGAAGTAATTAATCTAAAATGTCCCTGGTCGATTGTTCTCGTGGGAGCGAGAATGAACCAAGACCAGCATGACCTCGGTGTATGGAGATACATGCACTAGATGCTTTACGAGAATCATGGTGCAATGATGTAAGGGTTACAAGTTGCTGGACCGAACCGGAGAGTCCTACATGGGTTTTTAGTCATAAGCGAGTCTCTCCTGTACTATTGTCAAGATGCCCTTAGACCTGATGTCTTGACTATTCCGGCGTTGTAGATGACAAACTTTGGCCTAGTCCAACGTTGCCCGTAGCAGGGTAGCCATACAGGCTAGGTACGGGTTTGTTTGTTTACCGTGCTGAGGAATGTGGTTGACCAAGATGGAATTTTGTCCCTCATTAAAGATGAGAGATATCTAACTGGCGCCCTCGATGAGTCTGTCCAAGGAATGTATGGCCATACAAGGAAATGGGACTAACTCAGTGAATAGAGAAAGTTGTGGTTTGGATTAAAGATGACTTTCCCGTGCCTTATCCAGAACCAAGATATCGTGTGACAATAGGGATCATTTCAAGATGTTACTTAGGTTAAGTCGTTTTGGCGTTAAAGCGATAACTCACATGTTTTGGGTAGTCGTGATGGCTTGCTAGAGTCTGCTCTCGACTTGTGAGTCATTGAGATGACTTGCTGCCAACTTCACGTTAGGCCTGCTGGGTCATACATGAGCAGGATCAAGATGCCGCATTGGGACACGAATTAGGGTTAATTCGTGGGTCACTTTAGTGACACAATTTAAGACATAGTTGAATGTCTTAGGACATGAAATCTTGTTTTAAATAAATATCTACATATATGATATTTAAATTTGTTGGACAAGTTTAAATATATTAATTGTTAAATAGATAATAGGATTAGTCTATTTACAATTATATTCTTGTTTATAATATTAGGAAATAATAAATTAGATAAGATCCCTAAAAGTTAGGAGATTATTGATTTATTAAATTCACTAATATTTGGGGATAACAAGATGGAGGTTGGCGCCTCATATAAGGGATTTTAATTAATTGAAATGTTTTGTTAATTAAAGTCATGAATTTGAATTCAAGATTTGATTTTGATTTCAAGATTCAAAATTTGAATTAAAGATATGAGGGTAATATTTTAATTCAATATTGTTGGAAGATAATAAGTTGGTTATAACTTCCTAAGAATTAGGATTGTTATTTTGATTTATTAAATTCCTTCAAATAGGAGAGGGAGATGACGCATGACTTGTGGGACCAAGGGCAAGATTTGATCTTGCATTTTGATTCTCAAAGATTGCATTGGAATTTAAATTAAGATATTATGGTAATATTCTAATTAAGAATTCAAGGCCTAAAATTATGATATTGTTATAATCATAATTTATAATTTGATAATCCACTAATTTAGGGATTCCCTAATTATAATTATCAACTCCCCAATCTCTACAAATAAGGAAGCATAAGTCGAATTCCTTGACCTAGGCATTCACAAGAGCCAAATTCGATTTTGCACTTGGTGAGACACAAAAATTCGGCCAACCCTAATTTGGAGAGAAAAATCGACTTTGACCTAATTCTCTAGAGTGAGAAGTCGACCATCATCTTAGATAGAGAGGAGGCCGATTATTTTTTAGAGAGAGAAAGGCACGCATAAACCTAAAGAGTTTTAGGGTTTGTGTGTGAAGCTTGAGGCGCCACTTTCCTTGAATTCAAGAATTGTTCTTGCAATTCAAGAACGTAGATAGAAGTCCCACATTCACTTGGGAAGAAGTGAATGAGGCTAGCACTTGGGCATCTCCAAAACTGTTCGTGTGGATCACCGGCAGAGGAAGCACACTTGGAGTGGACTTCTCAGCATCGCACTCACAAAAGCTACCGATTGATTTGGGTATGATATAGACTCATATAGCGGATCCTGGGAAGAAATCACAGGGGTGCGCCTGTTTTGTTTTAAAGTTTTAAATTTTTGCTTTCGTTGCGCGGTGCTCTGTGATTTCCCCACACGCAAGACCTCGTCAATAACTACTACAAACCCATAAAATCTCGAAGATGTGAAGTTGGATCGTGTAAGAGGATACGCAACATCCATTATCAAGAATGAGTGTGTTAGAGAAAATGTTTGCCCCTATGTTAGAATGAGGAAATCATACTTGTATAATACTAATAGAGTGATAAATGATTTTTTAATAGTTGTATTGTGTTCACAATTCATCTACTTATTTGGAGTGTTTAAGTAGATGAATTGTCAACACAATACAACTATTAAAAAATCATTTATCACTCTACTAGGATTATACATGTATGATTTTCTCATTCTAACATAGCGGCAAACATTTTCTCTAACACACTCATTCTCATTTATCCAGATAAAAAGTGGATAAATGGATGCTGCGTATCCTCCTACACGATCCAACTTCACATCTTCGAGTTCTTCTAGTTTATAGTAGTTATTGACGATGTCTTGCGGTGATAGCATGATGATAACTTTATTTTTCATGAAAGATGTGACTTCTAAAATTAGAGTCGTTGCAAACGCCCAACAACAACCTATACACAAATAAATCATTTAATTCTTATACTTTAATATACCTAAATCTTTAATTTAAATACACATTGATCTTCCAAATTTTTTAATTTAAATGACCCTCCAACATTGTAGAGAAATTAATATCATTTTAATTTAAATACAAAGAACTTTTTTATTAATATATATAAGAACATTTAGCCATTTGATGATGATTTCTTATAGGATTCAGCATTGTCTTAGCTCTACAATATATAATAAGTGGAGCAAAATCGGTAAGACAATTACTACAAGCTAGTACTAGATTGCTAGGAAGGAAAACAATAATATAAATTAACTAATAAATAGAAAATGTAACTAATTGACACTTATTGCGAAAATTATTATTACTAGTAAATGACATTCAAAATTAGTGAAAAAACCCACCAAAGCAATCCCTAGTTAAAATTTGGATGGTAAAAATTAGGGAAGAGCAAAACTGATTTCATCTAATTCTAAGCGATCCAAACCGAAGAAAACCGACTAAAAACTCGATTTGTTTGGATGGGAAAATAGAGAATCGATTTTGTTTGGTTTGGTTCATTTTTTAATTTGATTTCCAACCGATTCTATTATAATAATAAATAATATATTGTCACGCCTGATATTGTAGAGAATGTCGATTATGACTAAAAAGGAGAAGTCGCCACCAAATTTTATAAGAAAAATTTGGAAATAATTTTAGGAAAAATGGTCTTGAACCAAAGATGGGTTCGGGAGCATTTTTAATTTCTAGGGAAGGTGTCAGGCACCCTAGAAATCTCTTATAATTATAAGGTTATCCCAAAATAATTATTTAAATTAAATGACCAAAATATTTATATTTAATTATCCTTAAACACACATCAAACATCCTCAAGCCCAATATTGATAGATAAAAATATTAAATTGCATACCCAAACAAATCATGAAAACATACATAATTCACAATTAGGAATTCATACAATTTAATAAAGGAAAGAAAAAAGATGGAGAAATAGACTTGACTCAGGTTTTTGAACCTAAGACCTACGTACCCTGATTAGGGATCAAAGTTCACGTAGTTCGAAAAACAATTATAGTAAGAGGTGAGTTAGAAGACTTACCTAGAATCCTCGCTTTATTGCTGAAAGGGAGAGTTAGGGCATTTTAATAATAATTATAAAAACACTAAAAAATATGGAAAACATGTGTACCTTGACTCCAAGTATACTTGCAAGATTTAATATTCTCTTGAGAAATATTCGCTCAAGAGAATTTGATTTATTAGGATTTTATCCTAAACAAAATTGTTATTTTTCTTAGAGATTAAAGGGGCAATCTAATAATCTCATTCTTTTTTAGACTAAAATTTAGTTTAAACCTTATTTTAAAATATTATGAGTTATAAACTCTAAAAATATTTTATGAATGATCTTGACCTAAAATTGTTAGTCTCAAAATAAAATGGAATCTCCTTAATAAACATCAGGAAGAAATATGTGCACAAATCATCCAGGAATTTATCAAATATACTTATAACATAATATATTATTATATATGTATATATTCCCGTGCACACATAGAAAGGAGATGGAGCAAAATAATGTATATGTATATATTAATCACCACCCACACATGATGCCAAAGGTATAATTATAATATTTAATATATAAATCTATACTATATTATATGTCTGAGGATCTTTATGATCGATAAAAAATAATTTAATTAAAAATTATAAGAAACAAAAAAAGTTAACACGTGGACATATAATGGGAGAGAGAAAATCATATGAGCATATAATGGAAGAGAGAAATAGTGGATGAGATTAACTCTTCTCACAATTTTAAATTAATAAACATATAATAAAAAAAAACTAAATTTTACTATAAAATATAAAAAATATTTTTAAAATTATAATAATTAACGGGCATGCAAAGCACACTAGTATATATATATATATATATATATATATGACCATAGACGCCAAGGAAGACGAGTTTCACACCTTCACTAACTCTTGGCTAAATCATGGATTGGTCCCATTGACTTTGAAAGTTTACATACAAGTCCCAACGAATCTCCTCTCTTAAAATTATACTTTTCTCTCTCTAACAATGAGAGCTTCTCTCTCTGAAAATCTCAACCTTCTCTCTTACAAAAGTTTTTTTTTTCTCACAAACACGTCCTTTATTTATAGGCGTGAAAGGAGAATCAGTGGGAATCAAAAAGTAATTATAATTGAAACAAATAATTTCCAAAGTCAGATCCAATTACCAAATTAAAATTGGTGATCAAATTTTGAAAATTGATGTGATTTGGGTCAAAATTAGAAATTGAATATGATCAAAATTGATCCCCAAATAACTTCCATTTTACTAATTTTCGTGTTTCATGGTTGAAAATTTCCTTTTTGCTCATGAATGTTGCTTAGTGGTTAAGGAAGAGTTGATGAATTAATCATTCTAAAACTTTCTTAAATTTAGCTTAGTGTATGACATTATTAAGAAATGAACTTGGACTCAAATGGTTAAGTCTTTAGATCTTCATTAAGTGGGAGAGGATTCAAATCCTAATGCAACCTTTACCATTTCCCCACCATTTTTTTTTAAAAAAAACATTTTTTAACTTTATTTATTTTATTTTATTTACTTTGAGACTCTCTTTTTTTCCTTTTGGGAATTTTTTTATTTAAAATTAAGACTTTGACAACTCAAAATTCTTATTTTATTTTGAATGCCCAATAGATTTATTTATATAAAAAGGTGGTTCAAAACTTTTATTTATTTACAAAAAAAACCCGGTCAAAATCGAGTGTTCACATATATTATACATGCATTTAACAGTAATTTTTAGTCTTACTATCTCCCCTTTGTGATATAATAATAATAATAATAATAATAATAATAATAATAATAATAATAATAATAATAATATATGAATTATGAATGTTATTTAATTATAAAAAATGAACTAGTCCAGCACCCGTGCAATGCACGGATGAAATGATAAAATAATTTTTTTACTATAATAACGTTTATATAAAATTATATTGATTAATAAAAAAGGCACAAAAAATTAGATAGAGTGATTATAATAATAGATTTAATTCAAATATTAAATAAACATTACTGGTTATTTCTTTCTTCTTGAAAATTCAAATACATTTTAATCTTAAAAATGTTCTTCCTCCGTTCTAGAAGCGATTAACTCTTGAAAATTAAAGGTTATTCCTTTATTTTTGAAAATCAATTATTTTTCATCCATTCTATAAAAAGAGAAATTAAATTCTTGAAGTGATTAATTGTGGTTTTGATCTATATAGTGAATATGTGTGATTTTATGCTTAAGCACACAATTTATTAAATCTTGAAAGTGTATTATATTATTAGTTAATAAAATTGATTATTTTGAAATTCGAATAATAATCAACTTAGTTTTGATTCTTCATTTACGCTTAATTACAAATATTATTCAATATAGCTATAAAATCTAGTCAAGAAGAGTGGCAACTACGTCCTATAAATGTCCTCTCAAAATATTACAAAACATTGACTAAATAATAGTATCTTAAATTTACAGCTTATTATATGTATTGATAAAATACAACCACAATAAATCTTTAATTAAGATTTTCAACGTTTGAATTTGGAAAGAAAAATCTAATTTCTTAAATTTAAAATCAAGATTATGACCATTTATTATGCAAGATACCATTTTTATTACTATTTGCTTGTTTTTTATTATTAATTAGTAAATTAAACGAAAGATCATGAATATTTATATCTATAAAAAGATTAGATGGAGAACCATTAAAATTAAATTTATAATCCAATTCCTGATTTCTTTTAAGTCAATTATTCAAAGGCTAAAGTGCATTTTTGGTCCCATAATTTTGGCAAAGTTTTCAATATGGTCCCATAACTTTTTTTGTTGCAATTTTGGTCCCATAACTTTGGCAAAGGTCTCAATTTGGTCCCATGACTTTTTTTGTTGCAATTTTGGTCCCATAACTTTTGAAAATGTCTCATCGTTGGTCCCAAGCTAATTTTCATTCATCCCATAACTTCACCCATATTTGCCACATCATTATCTAACTCAGTATGTCAGATCATTTTTAACGGCAGATAATGGATGAGAATCATCTTGAGACCAACGGTGAGACGTTTTCAAAAGTTATGAGACTAAAATTGCAACAAAAAAAGTTATGGGACCAAATTGAGACCTTTGCCAAAGTTATGAGACCAAAATTGCAACAAACAAAGTTATAGGACTAAATTGAGACATTTTCCAAAGTTATGGGACCAAAAGTACACTTTAACCTTATTCAAATCATCATTAAAAATTCGGCCAAAAAAAATCATCATTAAAAAAGGTCAATTATTCAAATATATGATTTGGCTACTTATTAGGCTAATTTTATTTATTGTGTCTAAAACTTTATTTTAGTACCTCACTTATATATATTTGGCCAAAGTCCTATTTTGGTCCCTCTGTTATGTTCATTGTTCCAAATAGGTCCCTCAGTTATTTTTCGTTCCATATTGGTCCCTCAATTATCCAAAATTTGTCAAAGTTGGTCCCTATAACGTTTTCCATCCATTTTTCTGTTAAAAAAAGAGGAAAAATAAACTTTCACCCCCAAAAGTTTTATTTTATTATATTAAGGTCATTTTCTGTTTATAAGGATCAAAACGTAAAGAAAGGAAATAAATTAAAATTTTAAGTGAATTTACCCCAAAACACAAAAATCTCTCTCTCTCTCTCTCTCTCTCTCTCTCTCTCTCTCTCTCTCTCTCCGGCTTCTCTTTCTCTCTCCACCTTCTGCAATTTGGCATTCTCCCATCAATTCTCGTCCTCTCTCCACAAAAAATCCCAAATCTACATTTAGATTTCCCATTTCCCATCCCTTAAATTCGCCATTTCCCTCAACAAATTCCCCACCCCTTCAATCCTCTTCGGTTGATTTGATCCACAATCAACAACAACAACAATGTCCTCTTCAACCCCACCCGTCCTCCCTATCTCCAATTCCCAACCCTCCGCCGCCGGCGAATCTGGAGCCTTGATCACCACTCCCGCCTTCCGCGCCTTCATCAACCACATCTCCGATTACGTCCACAATGGCCTCTCGCAATGCCGTCCTTGGGCTGAACTCGTTAACCATACCGAATCCCGAGATTTTCTCTGAAGCAACCCTCCGAATCCGCAAGAACTACTCCTACTTCCGCGTCAATTACTACGCCATCATTGCTTTGATTCTCGGGAGAGAGAGAGAGAGAGAGAGAGAGAGAGAGAGAGAGAGAGAGAGAGATTTTTTGTATTTTTTGGGTAAATTCACTTAAAATCTTAATTTACTTTCTTTTTACGTTTTGATCTTATTATAAAAATAAAAAGACCTTAATATAATAAAATAAAACTTTTGGGGGTGAAAGTTTATTTTTCCTCTTTTTTTAACGGAAAAATGGATGGAAAATGTTAGAGGGACCAACTTTGACAAGTTTTGGATAACTGAGGGACCAATATGGAACGAAAAATAACTGAAGGACCTTTTTGGAACAGTAAACATAACAGAGAGACCAAAATAAGACTTTGGCCTATATATTTTAAGTCAGTCTCTCATAGGTTTATGTTCTTATTTATTCAATTCTTCTAAATAATAGTTAACATTTAATATTTGAATAATAACATATAATGGGTTAGAAAAATATAATGAGATTTTAACTTATAAAGTTGTAATTCTCATATAATATAAAAACATTCAGATTTGTGGCAGATTTAACAATGACACACAAAAACACTATGGGTGTGTTTGGATGAGGTAAAGTTTGGGGGGAAAGTATTGTTTGGGGTATTTACTTTATTAGTAATTAAAATGCATTTTTGGATACTAGAATACTAGTAATTCAAAATTCTTGGGAATTTGAGATGATATTGTTTGGTAGCATTTACAATTCCACCTCAAGAGCTGGAATTGTTAAAATTCTTCTATGGACCTTGTGCTCTCATTCTCCTTTCTATTTAATTGTGGACATGTGTAAGACGAATTTTTCGAGCCGCACCGGGTCGAGACGAATTTTTAGAGCCGGGCCGGCCGGAGATGAATTTTTCGAGCCGGGCTGGCCGAGTTGAATTTTTCGAGCTGGACCGGCCCGAGTCAAATTTTTCGAGATGAATTTTTTGAATCGGGCCGGCTCGGGTCGAGTTTTTCGAGCCGGGCCGGCCCGAGAAGAATTTTTTGAGCCAGACCAAGCCGAGACGATTTTTTCGACTCGGGTCGACCCAAGCAGAGTTTTTCAAGCCGGGCCGGCCCGAGACGAATTTTTTGAGCCGGGCCAGCCCGAGTCGAATTTTTCGAGCCAGGCCGGCCCGAGTCGAGTTTTTCGAGCCATGTCGGCCCGAGTTGAATTTTTCAATCCGGGCTGGCCCGAGTCGAATTTTTCGAGCCGGGCCAGCTCGGGTCGAATTTTTCGAGGCAAGCCGGCCCGAGACAAATTTTTCAAGCCGGACCAAGCCGAGACGATTTTTTCGACTTTGAAGTTGTTGATTATTATTTTGAAAAATAAATATCCTTATTTTTCTTCCAATATAAGACATTAGGAGAAGAGAGAGGCTTTTAGTTTTTTTTGGTTGTTTCCTTGTTTGGCTTTTAGGCCTCTTTTTATTACCAAAAAAAAAATTGGAATATATTATCATATTAATATTATAATTATTATTTATAAAATGTTATTTTAAATGATTTTGATGATTTCATATCTAATGAAAATATATTAAAAGATTCAATTTTTAAAATTTAAACATAAAAGATTCACCTGGTGATGTTCGAAGACCTGTGTGGTTCGTCACTGCCTAGGAGCTCTTAGCCTGTTTGCTTTTTTGTTTTTTTGTGTTTTTTTTTTGTGTGTTTGGGCAGTGAGGCCTCTTATTATAATTACCAAAAGAAATTATGCATTTTACATTTTAATATTGCTAATTTAAAGAAGAATTAATTTTTAATATTCAAAATTAATTATTATATCACGACCCCCTACGGAATCTGTGACCGGCACGAACCACGAGGAAGAACCTCATGGCCCGTAAGCCCTTACACTGACAATTCTCATAGCCTTTTATAGAATTTCGATAGATGTTTCCCTTGTAAATAGAAGGGTCCAAAATGCATATAACCATCAATTCAACTATAACAGTTTAATAGAGAGCTCTGCTCTCGTTAGAAATCAGAATAGATACAAAAGAGAACTTTGCCTCCAAAACAATTAGACTCAAACGTAAACATAAATAAATCTCTTGACTGTAAATCTAACGGAGCGACACTAGAGTCAAACACATAAGATAAATGTAACAAGGTCGTGGTATCAAGTCGAGAATACCCATACGAACAAGTATGTGGAACTTCAGAGGGTCTAGACAGCACTAGTAGATAGTTCCTGTAACTTGAAACTAAAAATGGTAAACAACAACGGGGTGAGTCAAGAGACTCAGTGAGTAATCCAGCCTATTCTAGTCGTGGAGGGCAAGGTATCCCCACTAGTTTCAAAATAATAATGCATGCACAAATTACACTTATATCTCAATCATATATAACGTATCAAATATCTTAATCATCACTTTTCATAGTTAAAATCATCGTATAGTCAAATCTCATAATACAAATCACAATTCGAATGAATCATATAAATCACATACTTGCACATCCAACAAAAATTTCATAAATTCCACATCTCTATAATTGTTCAAAATCATTTCACAAATTTGAAATACATTTTATCATAAAACCCATGGGTGGCACCCCCGTTACTGGTGAGTGAAATCGAAGGTCCTGCAAATGGCCTATCCCGCGAGAACGAATAGACTCCCCACCTCAAGGGTTGGAGACGGTCTACCGTGGCACGACCACGAAAGCCTAGAACCATGCCTCTCGTGGCACGTCCCCGAAAGCCTAGATCCATGCCCACATCACATCCTGGGCAACGGAAGGTGTAACTCCAGGTTCGAAAGCCCAATTGGTACCCATAACGAAAGAACCAACGATTCACCCAATCGGCCTAAAAACATTTTTCAAACAAAACCAAATCTTATTTTCATCATAGTATTTGCCAAAATATGATATCATTCACAGGAGTCTTAAATGAGCTTTTTAAACATATATTTTCATAAAAACTTTTAACCTTGCCAAAAACAAAAAGCATTAGACAAGTCACATAAACATGATAAAACAACTACTAGAATAGAGAGGATACTCACCTGAAGGTCATGCACAATGACCTAAAATCCATTAATCAAATTACTACCTTTAACTTGAGATAGAATGCGAAATACCTAAGTTTAATACAAAGTATATTCATTCTATTAGAGCACTTCTAACATAAAATTCACCAAGAGACATCTTTCACATAACTATTATATACGATAAGCTTTCTTAAGTCCTTACTTTATTCTCAATACTATCAACTTTTATACTCCACTAAGTATAAGACATCAATTTAATTCTAAGAGAGCTTGTGTTAACATTTGGGAGCTTAAACAAATGTTTTATTAATGATCAAGTTTTCCAAAAAGTTCATTACCAACATCTCAACCATATCAAGATTGAAAATTCTAACTCCCCAACACCAACCATGACATAAAACTTTTACATTTTAAATGCAATGTTATAACTTCAAAATCTTTCATAATTTCGTAGAAACTCATTTAGTTCAAGAAAATCATCAAAATCATTCATAGGGACCAATTTGCAAACTTTAAAGTTTTGACTCAAAACATAAAGTTCCAGAATACAGTCTCTAAATTCAAATTAATGAAATATAACTCATTATTATCTTCTATTAAGCTTAATCAAATCAACAATTTCAAGAAAACCAAAAGATTTCATCAAAAATCCCATTTAAAGTTTTGCACTAACTTTCTATCGGGTCCCTAAGTTCATGAAAGTGGAACCAAGCTCCAATCCAGTGATAAACACTCATTAATATCAACAAAATAGTTCATTGAAACCATTTATTTCAAGAAACAAGAAGGATTTGGCAAAAACCCAATTTAAAGTGTGCCCTTGATTTTCCTATCAGGTCCAAAATTGATGGAAATGAAGCAAAACATTAAATCAGACATTAGGAAAGTTTTGAACATTAGGAAAGTTTTGAACATCACAAATTATCAAGAAAACACAAGAAAATCAAAGGCTAAACCAACAAGTTTCATAATTTTCGAAGAAGGAAACAAAAATGGAAGAAGAGAGGAGAAAATGTACCAAATGAGAAAAAAGAAGGAGGAGCACAGTGGGAGCTGCTATGGAGACCGCCGGTGCTCCCACGGTGGTTGGACGACGCCGGCGATAGTGATGGAGAGGTACTTCGGCTTCAATGGGCGAAGGAGGAGGGGAGGTGTTTGGAAATGCGTGAGGAGAAAAATCAAGCAAATGGGGAATCGATTGGTTTTCTTTCTTTTTTTTTTTTTTTTTTTTTAAAGCGGTGAGAGCGTATGTAGTTTCTAGAAGTCATGGGTGAAGAAAAATATCAGGTGTAGGGTCTCAGGCTAAAATTATCTTTTTAGTCTAGAAAAAAAAATTATTTCAAAATAGTCCCTTGAGACATGAAAACTTGAAAACACAATTTCTCAACAAATTTTATATCATTGGATTCGTTACGAAGAGTGCATTTCAAACATGTAAATTGTTTTTGAAAACTCTATATATCTATTACCATTTCTCACTCAAATGTATTTTATTACAATATCAAAATAAGAGGTCAAATAAAATTTTAAACTTTCTTTGCTCCCAAAATTTAACCACAAGCTCATAGTGACTTTTAATTTCACTATATAATCTTATTTTAGACAAACTACTGTGTTTAATACTTTCTATAATTTATTGAGGTATTACATATTACATGAACATGAAAAAAAACAGATTGTAGGAATGAAGAAAGGCCTATAGAGATTGAAGATTAATTAGACGAGATCTTTCTTTGGGATTCATTGTCTTTCGGATCAATTTTCATCATACGAGAGATTGTTTTGTCTTTTTCACTCATTTGTTAGATACAATGGTGATCAAAGATCTCGAGTTCTCTACTCTAGATATGTATATTAATTTCTGGTTTTGGCGAAACATATTTTGTTAGGAGAGAAAGAATAAAAGTATGTTTAAAATTTAAAAACTAAATCATCTAATATTACGTTCTTGATTTTCAAAATCTTTTAATTAGATTTGATCATATGATGTGATAATAAAATTAGAATTAGTTATTGAAAACAATTTTCTTAATGTGAAAATTCAAAGTTCAATTTATACCTCATCAGATTTCAATACTTTTAAAAGTTTTGAATAATCCAATAAGTCATTATAATATTATAGTATATAGTAGATATGATAATAGGCCCAATAACTTGGAGGCCCAGAAGACTTAGACCTTTGGCTGTCAAAGCCCCACGAGGGGATCACCCAGGTGTGAACGCCAAACAACCCCACATCAGCCAGGAGCGCCAACAGCAAGGCGTCTACGTTAAAGACGAATAAGGAAACATCACCAGATCAATCAGAGATCAATCAGAGGTCAATCAGGGTTCCCCTGATTGATTCCCTCATTAATGACGCCTTTCCCATTAAGGCATTCTCACAAGAAAGGAAAGTACGTGGGAGCCAAGGATCACAATCAGATCAGCTGAGGATCACAATCAGATCAGCCAAATCGGTTAAGATTGCAATCAGCCATTCAACCATATATGGAAAGATCTCATCAGATCATCCTCTACCAGTATAAAAGGGAAGCCCTTCACACTGGGCAAAGGTACGCACTCTAGCCATCTTCCATTGATTATTGTGCTCAAACCCTTACTAACTTAAGCATCGGAGGTGAATCGTAGGGCCACCCCTGTGCATTCATTAACTTGCAGGCATCTTCCGACCTAGAGTTGCTTCATCGAACCAGGTAAAGCCCTCCGTCCAAAACCAGGTTCATCACTGGCGCCGACTGTGGGGACTTTTCTTTCAAAGTCCTAATTAAATTTTTGTTAGATTGTTGATCCAGATTCATATTTTTCTTTCTGCATACAAACTCATAGGTTGAATCAAGCGAATTTTTTGTATATATTTTCTTTTGTCTTTTTAACCTGTGTGTTCATCGAACCAGAGAGAAATATGACTACCACTCCAGCTGATCAACAGACCTCAGGAGGCTCAGTCGCTCAATCCATGCAGGATTAGACACTCGCTCCTCCTCCGGGGTTCCCTACCATCCAAGAAGCTCCTGCGCTGCCCAACCCAGCGCCAGGGGGCCAGATCACCATAACAGACGAAGACAGAATCGCTGCACTCAAAGCTGACATGCGTATAGAGATGGAAGCACTACGCATAGACATTCAGAACCTAGTCATGGAAAAAGGCAAGCAAGTTGCTGCAGCTGACCAAGAATTCGTTCCCCCAGAAGGGAATCTGGGGAACCAAGAACAACAAGCACCTGTGAATCACCCTCCACCTGCTCAGGTCGGGGGCCCTAGTCAAACTACTCAACTCACCCAGCAACAAGTTTGGGCAGGCGCCTACGCTTACCCACCCCAGGGTTACTATTATCCCCAGGGATACTATCCTCAGTACTACCCCGGATATAGTGTCTACGGAGGATCCACTAGAATGTACCAACCCATGAACGCCCAGGAATCGGCGCCACCAACCAACCCAGTGGGGGCAGTGAGAACGCCCCAACCTGCGGAGGGTATCTTTGCTCCTCATGTGCAAGCTGTCGAACTCGATAAAAACTACAAAATGCCTATGAAGCTGACGCCATACACAGGCGAAAAGGACCCAGAAGACCACTTACTCAGCTTCAAGGCCGCCATGAACATCTCCAATCTGGGAGACCCTCAGAGGTGCAAGCTGTTCCCCATAACTTTGGAAGGACCAGCTCTTGATTGTATCTCTAAACTCCCGGCGGGCTCAGTACACTGCTTTAAAGATCTGGAAGACATGTTTAAGAAACGGTTCGCCACCAGCAAGGTGGATAAGCAGCCGATGGCAGTCCTGACCGACATCAGACAGAACAAGGGAGAATCCCTGCGGGACTACCTAGCAAAATTCAACAAAACATTGCTGAGCATCAAAGAGGTGGATGACAAAATCGCGGTGTACTCATTCCTGGCGGGAATCAGACCGGGCATGCGCATAAGGAGCTCACCCATAGGGCTCCCAAATCCGTTGGTGAGCTCCTCACAATGACTGAGGAGTTTATAACAAAAGAAGACCTGGACAAAACCCAACGCGATCGCTTCGCAAGAATAGAACCATACGTGAAAAAATCATACAGCAAAGGCTCGGAGAAAGCTGGCGGGAACCAAACACCAAGGGGTAGGGATTATTCCCGACGTCCTCGATCCCCACCCAGGGGAAAGCATACGGTCTACACAGTTCTTGCTGTGTCCCAGTCAGAAATCTTTCGTGAAATCTGCAACACAGACCTCTTACCCAGACTCCCAGACCGTCCCAGGCGAGTGGGGCGAAACTTCGATACCAGCAAATACTGTAGGTATCATAGAACCGAGGGACACACCACAGATGAGTGCATCTCCTTGAAGGACGAAATTGAGAACCTGATCAGATTGGGATGCCTCCCGTCGAGATTCATTAAGAAAGATGGGAGTAAGAGACCTAGAGAAGACAAGAGCACCCGCGAACAGAAGAAGCCAAAAAGTGGAGGCGCTGATGGCGAGGAAAAGAAGCGAGATCGGCGCACACCGCCGAGAGACGAAAGGCCAACTGGGATCATCCACATGATCTCAGGTGGCATAGAAAAGAGTGGCGCCAAAACTCCACACAAGAAAAGAAAGGTGAACCGATCCATACTCAGAATTGACTACAAAGAAACATCCACGGAGGAAAGATGGGTTGAACCTATAACTTTTACTGATGATGAATTGTGGGAAGTGAACCAGGATTACGACGATCCCATGGTGATCACAGCGCGGATTGGTACCTTCACGGTAGAAAGGATCATGGTGGATCAGGGCTCGTCTGCAGACATCATCTACAAATCATGCTTTGATCAATTAGGCATTCCGAGGTCAGATCTGAAGGAGCACTACGGGAGCCTGATTGGATTCACAGGAGATCAGATACCAGCCATTGGAAGCATTGACTTACGCCTCACCGTGGGAGAATACCCAAGAGTGACAAGTAACATGGTGGAATTCCTAGTGGTCCAGGCGCCCTCGGCATATAACGTCCTTCTCGGACGCCCTTCCTTAAACAAAATGAGAGCAGTAATATCCACTGCTCACCTACGCATGAAATTTCCAACGCCACAAGGAGTGGGCCAAGTAAGGACGAACCAGAGAACAGCCAGACAGTGCTACGCGATAAGTCTAGAAAAGACCAATGAGGAAGAACGAAAAAGAAAAACACGGGCAAACACATCAGCTGAGAACGCTCCTAAGGGGGCGAAGCCCGAAGATCTGAATGTTGAAATAGAAGACTTCAGGGACGAAATCTCGGATCAAAGGCCCAAGCCAACGGGAGACTTAGAGGCTGTACAGCTAGGCGAGGACGGCGAAAAAACCATTCAGGTTAACATGCTTCTACATGAGGCCGAAAAGGCTGAACTCAATCAACTCTTAAGGGAGTCCTCAGACGTCTTCGCCTGGTGTCCTGCAGATATGCCGGGAATTGATCCAAAACTTATTTGCCATAGCCTGAACACTGATAGCAGGAGAGGAGTAATCCAGCGTAAACGCCTGTTTGGTCACGAACGCCAGATGGCTATTAAGGAAGAAGTAGGCAAGCTACTGACTGCAGGCTTTATCAGGGAAACCAAGTACCCTGAATGGCTCTCCAATGTGGTGCTAGTCAAGAAAGCCAACGGCAAATGGAGAATGTGTGTAGACTTTACAGATCTGAACAAGGCTTGTCCAAAGGACCACTACCCGCTTCCCAACATCGACAAACTCGTGGACGGGACATGTGGTCACCAAACAATGAGTTTCCTGGTCGCCTTCAGCGGCTATAACCAGATAAAAATGAACCCCGAAGACGCCGAGAAAACGGCGTTCATAACTGAGATGGGAACATACTGCTACACAGTGATGCCTTTCGGACTGAAGAATGCGGGCGCCACCAATCAAAGAATGATGGATCTCTTCTTTAGAGACTACATTGGAAGGAATCTGGAAGTCTATGTCGATGACATGGTGGTGAAGACCAAAGAAGGGGAAAAGCACACCGAGGACTTGAGAGAGATCTTCAATCAACTGTGCAAATACCAGATGAAGTTGAATCCCTCAAAGTGCGCCTTTGGAGTAAACGGGGGAAAATTCCTCGGGTTCATGCTGACTAACAGAGGAATCGAAGCTAACCCGGACCAGTGCAGAGCTATCCTGGAGATGAAGTCTCCAAAATCAATTAAGGAAGTCCAGCGCCTCAACGGCAGGCTAGCGGCTCTCCATAGGTTCCTGTCGAGGTAGAGGGCGCCTAACGCCACCTCAACAATAAAGCCTTACAGCTACTGTCTCAAGTCGAGTTTTGTTTTGGTCTTTATGTTTCAGTCATGTCTTCAGTTTCTGTTTTGTAATTGAATTTAATTTCAAGTATCACTTCAGTCGTGTCTGGTCTTTAGCTTGTCTTTTCCTAAAGGCGTTTTAAATTCCATGTAAGCCGTCTTTCTACGCATGATTTCTATCAATAAAACGAGCATTACTCATTGATAGTTCTCTTTACATTCAGGTCTGCTGACAAATGCTTACCCTTCTTTCAAACACTCAAAGCAAACAAAAAATTCGAATGGACCAAGCAGTGCGAGGAAGCCTTCCAAAAGCTGAAAGCATATCTGGCGTCACCGACAATTTTGGTAATTCCAGTCAAGGATAAACCAATCTATGTCTACTTGGCGTCCACTGATGATGCAATCAGTTCGGCTTTAGTACTAGAAGATGGGGAAGAACAAAAACTCATCTACTTCACAAGCAAAACGCTCACGGGAGCTGAAAAACGATATCACCGCCTGGAGAAATTAACATTTTCACTGCTTCACTCAACTAGGAAATTGAGACATTACTACCAGCAATTTCAGATAATCGTCAGAACTGACAGACCCCTCAAACAGATGATTGAGCAACCCGATATCGCAGGAAGAATGTCGGTGTGGTCCGTAGAAATCTCAGAGTATGGGATAACTTACGAACCGCGAAGGGCCATCAAGGGGCAAGCGTTAGCATATTTCATAGAAGAGATGACCGGCCCAGACAACGCCCAAAGTTGGACATGGAGCGTCCACATTGACGGCGCCGCCTCAAACTCACAACGCGGGGCAGGAGTAGTAATGCGAGCCCCAGACGGCTCCATCATCGAACAATCGATTGAGATTGAGTGTCCCATAACCAACAACCAGGCAGAGTACGAGGCATTGGTAGCTACTTTAAAATTAGCTGCTAACATAGGCGCCAAAAAACTGGAAATCTTCGCGGATTCCCAACTGGTGGTGCAGCAGATGAATGGGGAATATGAAACCAAGGACTCGACCATGGTCTAGTATGCAGAAAAAGCAAAAAATATCATCGAAGGATCAGGAATGGAGGTCATTTTTCATCACATCTGACGGAGCGAGAACGCCCGAGCAGATGAACTCGCCAAATTGGCGTCCAAGCCAAGCAAAGGAGGCAGAGACTCAATCATCAAAACAACCCTCAGGGAGCCCTCAATATTAGAACAAGACGTTCTTCCTACGGAGGAAGTCATCGATTGGAGGACGCCGATATTTAATTATCTGGAAAAAGGCTCCCTCCCTACGGACAAGAGCGAAGCAAGAAAGGTCACAAGAAGATCCGGTAGATACTTCGTCAGGCAAGGCGCCTTATACAGGAAGAACTTCAGTCACCCTGGGGCTAAATGCATAGCGGGAGAAGAGGTTACCAGAGTGTTGACCGAAGTCCACGAAGGCTTGTGTGCAAGCCACCAAGGCCCAATGGCAATGAGGAGGAAAATCCAGAGAGCGAGTTATTACTGGCCCACACTCCTGCAGGACGTGGAGGGCGTCGTTCGCTCGTGCGACAAATGCCAGAAATATGCCAACATGATCCACACACACACAGCCCCCATGAACGCTATCACCTCCCCATGGCCATTTGACCTTTGGGGAATTGACATCGCGGGACCATTCCCGACAGCAGCCTATCAGAAAAAATTCCTCATAGTCGCTGTAGACTACTTCACGAAGTGGGTAGAAGCCAAAGCTGTGGCGTCCATAACCTCGGAAGCCATGGAAAAATTCCTGTGGCAGAACGTCATTACCAGGTTTTGCGTCCCAAACACATTAATATCTGACAACGGCGCCCAATTCACGGGCAAAAAGTTTCAAGACTTTTGCAAAGCTTGGAAGATCCACCATAAAACCACCTCGGTAGAGCATCCAGCTATAAATGGTCAGGTTGAGTTGGCCAACAGGATCATCATACAAGGAATCAAGAAAAGACTGGAGTCAGCTAAGGGAAGATGGGTTGATGAGCTCCCCTCAGTATTATGGTCGTACAGGACCACAGAGCAGACTGCCACAAAGGAAACGCCTTTTACCTTGGCATACGGGCACGAAGCAGTGATACCTATTGAAGTAAACGTCCCAACTGAGAGGATAATCAACTATCCGAACACCAATGATGCCGACTCCAGGCTCCAGGCCCTGGATGGCTTGGAGGAAAGAAGGGAAGTTGCAGCCATCAGGCAGGCTGCCTACAATCAAATGGTCAAAAGATACCATGACTCCAAAATCAAACGCAGAACTCTCAAAACGGGGGATTTGGTGCTCAGAACGGTGGAGATCAACAGGAAGGATCCCAGACATGGCAAGCTCGGACCAAACTGGGAAGGCCCCTATAGGGTCATGGAAGTCCTTCTTGGGAATGCCTTTAGGCTGGAAACGCCCGAAGGCAGGCCACTTCCAAACGCTTGGAACATGGCAAAGCTTAAATTTTATTTTCCTTAAATGGGTGTCTTGTATTAGTTACATCAAGGACCAAACAAGGCCATGGCGCCAATTGTATTAAGATTTTATATCAATGAAATCTACTTTCTTCTTTTCAACAGTTAATGAAGTCAGCGCTGCTCGAGGGGACGCCCTCGGCACAGCAGCGAAAAGGCCTTCGAAGGAGCCTTGTGAGTATGGCACTCACTACCATGCGGACCGTCCCTCCCCTGGTTGACTAGTCAAAACTTAGCGTATGATACGCAAAACGCTCGGAGCGTGCCCATCGCGAGGCAGCACCTTAGTGTGCAAACAAACATAACGATCGAATCGTGAAAAACCGGTTAAAAACACGTTGCAACGTAGGAAAAGCCAGAGTAAAGCAAGCATAAAGTAAAGACACATAAAGGGCGTTAACGCCCAAAACATTCCAAAAAAGGCCTCCGGGCCATCAAAAATCCAGAATCTGATACGGCGACCAAGCCGTCAACGAACTAAATAAAAAGTTACAATGGGCACGCAGGCCCAGCAAAATAAACCAAGGCACGCAGGCCTAGGAAGCAGCAGGGGGGTCCTCGGTGGTGGTGTCACTCGGAGCCTCTTCGGCGTTCTCGCTTGTCTGGGCGCTTGCGTCCGCTTCTTGAGCAGCAGCGCCACTTGCACTAGTACCCACATCCGAAGGAGGCGCCATCTCAGAAGGAGCTGTTTCTCCTGGAAGGGGAATCTCCTCGTTAGGAAACCACGGAAAGTCCTCATCGCCGTCGGACTCGTACCCGTCGAGACCAAAATTCTCCGGCATGCGAGGCATCTTTACCATGGGATCGCTGCGGAATGGATCCCGAATGAGCCTCCCTTCCACGACCTTGTTTGGGCAAATCCTCGTCGTGTCGAGATTGGGGTTGCGAAGCCTCAATTGCGTTATGGCGTTCTTGAAGCCTATGTAGTTATAGCGCGAACCCCTCCATTTTACCTGCCTCAAGGCCACGGAGCTTAGAGCCTGAAAGCGTTCTTTCTCCTGCTGCAACTCCACTTCTAGGGTCGCCACTCTTGCGTTGAGTTGGTTAACAAGGCTCGTGGCTTCTTGCAGTTGGTGGCCCCTCCAGTCATAGCCGCCCTGGAGTGATTCCTGGGATGCCTTAGTCACATTGAGTTCATCCCTCAGCTCAATGTTCGCCTGACGCGTTCTCCTGGCGTCGTCACGCGCAGCATCTCGCTCTGAGAGGAGGTCCTTTTGTGAGACGCTGTTGGCGAGTACCCGTAACCCAGCAGCCAAAAGGAACCTGGCAGTTTCCTCAGAGGGATCCTGGGTATTTTCCGTGGACGCCCGAGCCAGGTCATCCCGCTTCACTGACGCAGTCTCTGAAAGGGACTTAGAGAGAAACTCCAGAGCGTTGAACCCGTCAGCCTCTGGGACCGCTGGGATCTGAGGAACCTCTACAGTAGGGCGTTGCCGCTTTTTTGGTGGCTCCCCGTCCTTGGTAGAGACGGTACTCTCTTTCCCTTTGGAGGATTGAGATGGAGGGCGCGACGCCGCCGATGGCTCACGGATGGTAATGCCCCCGGGCTTGCTTGGGGCAGCAACAACGACAGCGATGGCGGATGGTGTTTTCTTAGGGGCGGCAACCACCTTTCCTTTGCCTTTGTCATTTTTGCCTTTGTCAGCTTGGGCGCGCCTGCTCCCAATGACGTCGGCAGAGTTCGCCTCGAGCACTGAAACAGAATAGAACAAGTGTTAGAATAAAGCGCGCTGAAGGAAAAAACTTACGCGAAAAATAGTGATAACATACAACGCTTAGGGTCAAGAGGGTCTGTGGTCATTAACCGCAGGGCCCCCAAGCGCTCCTCCGCGGTCATATCCCTCCAGTTACATTCGAACGGGCCAAGACGGGGTATCCTCCAAGAAAGGGGGAACATGGCGCGCTCATCTGATGGGCGAACCCAAAAAGGACGCCTGCTGCCACACCCCTCAATATGGAAAAATTTGTACTGCCACTCCTTAGGATTGCTGACAGCATGTGTGAGAACTTGGGGGCGCTCAGGGCGTCGGTAGTAGGAAATGAAGGTGTTATCCACCCATCGTGGATAGAAGAAATAGAGAAATAATCGTGCCGTTGCGCGGACGCCGTCCCTTTTGCATTTGGCGACGAAGCCGAGGAGGATGCGCCAGCCATTGGCACTTAGTTGAATCGGGGCAATATTCATAATTGCCAGTAGATCCGTAACCGCCGGATTAAAAGGAATCTCAATATCACAACTCTTAAGGACATGCTCACAAATCAAGAATCCTCTACCGTCAGTATAGAGCATGTCTGGAGGATCCTTTAGATGGCTGAGCGTTGAAATTCGGCATCCTGAGGATCGTCGGCGAGGCGACTTGGTTATCAATTCTTCGTTGAGGTCTTGAAGGAGCTCGTCATCGTGGAGCCAACACCAGAATTCTCTAATGGCATCATTGGTCTGATCCAAATGTCCTTGTTGTACCTTCTCTTCAAGTCTCTCGCGACGCCAATCGACGATGGGACGTGCGTTCTGTTGGGAAATCACAGAGGGAGCGCAGCGGAAGAAATTAAAAATTTTGGATAAAACCTAAAAGCTACTCTGTGATTCCTTCCAGGATCCACTAACTATGTTTATACCAGTTTTAGGAAAGATGTTTACCTAGTTTTGATCGGTGACTTATCGTATTCGCGAATTTGAGAAGTCCACAGAGTGTCCTTCCTCTACCAGTAATCCACACGAGCAGTTTGGCAGATGCCTAGGTGCTAGCCTCCTTCACTTCTTTCCAAGTGAAAACGGGAACTATATCTATGGTTCTTGAATAATCAAGAAGTGTTCTTGATTATCAAGATTGAATGGGATTGGCGATTTTCTCACTCTCTATAGAGCTCTAGGCGAAATTCTTAGTCTGACTAAGAATTGATCTGTGTTGTGAGTTATTCTCCAAATAGGCGCCTAGGGCCTCTATTTATAGTGTTCTCATTCCTAATTTTAGGGAATCCTAATCCAATTAGGATATCTCTAAGATATGGGATATCTTTTAGATATCTCAAATTATCTTTTGATTTATAATATTAAACTTAATATTATAATTCAAAAATAAACCCCAATTTCGAATTTGACCTATCCAAGATCAAATCTTGGATCAAATCTTGATTTGCTCAAATCCTATTGGTTGGAATGAGTCATGAGAATTTGATTTTATAATTTAAAAATTACTTTAATAATTAAATCATAAAAGTCGACTTTCACCCATACCCAAACTCTAAAATGCAAGATCAAATCTTTCATCCCAAGAAAGAGGATAGGCGAAATTTCCCATGCATTATTGGAGGAATTTTATAACAACCCAAACTCCTTAGGTAGTTATAACTAATTCCTAACAATTTTGAATAAAAGAATTACCTTAATATCTTTTAATTCAAATCCTTTATCTTTCCCTAAAGATATTTATCATATCTTTATTTAATTAATAAAAACAATTTCTATTAATAACATTAAAGATAATGAGGCGCCACCCTCATGTTTATCTTTCCCAATTTTAGTGAATTTAATAAATCAATATTTTCCTACTTTTTAGGAAAACTATTTAATTTATTTATTCACTAATATTTTAATTGTAAAACCATTTTAACAATTAATTTAATTTTAAATTTGTCCAACAAATTTAAAACCTTAATCATAGATATTTATTTAGGACAAGATTTAATGTCCTAAGACATTTAACTATGTCCTAAATTGTGTCACCTAAGTGACTCACGAATTAACCCTAATTCGTGTCCCAAGAATTAGCATCTTGATCCTGCTCATGTGTGACCCAGCAGGCCTCACGTGAAGTTGGCAGCAAATCATCTTTATGATTCACAAGTTGTGAGCGGACTCTAGCAAGCCATCACAACTACCCAAAACACGGGAGTTATCGCTTTAACGACTTTAAACGATTTAACCTAAGTACCACCTTGTCATAATCCCTATTGTCTCACGATATTTTGGTCATGGATTAGGCACGGGAATGTCATCCAAAATCCAAACCACAACTTTCTCGATTTCCTGAGTTAGTCCCAATTCCCAGCGTGGCCACGCATTTCTTGGACAGACTCATCGAGGGCGCCAGTTAAATATCTCTCATCTTAAATGAGGGACAAAATCCCATCTTGGTCAACCACATTCCTTTGCACGGTAATCAACCAAACCCGTACCTAGCCTGTATGGCTACCCTGCTACGGGTAACGTTGGACTAGGCCAAAGTTTGACAACTACAATGCCGGAATAGTCAAGACCTCAGGTCTAAGGCTATCGTGACAGGTGTACAGGAGAGGCTCGCTTATGACTAAACCCATGCAGGACTCTCCGGGTCGGTCCAGCAATTTGTAACCCTTACATAATTACACCATGACTCTCGAGAAGCATCTAGTGCATGTATCTCTATACACCGAGGTCATGCTGGTCTTGGTTCATTTACGTTCCCACGTGAATGATCGACCAGGGACAGTTTTAGATTAATTATCTTATAATTAATCAAGGACGCTATCATAGTAAACACGCTAATAATATGATAACAACATAATTTATCTCTATAAATTAATCAAAAATACATATGTTCAAATAACACATAAATAAAATGATTGGCCCTAGGGCACAATCTCCATCACGTTCCTCATCACTTCGGCCCTGTCAGGGCCACAGGGCATGGTCTCGACGGCGCCCTTGACCCAGGGGACTTTAGCGAGACCCTTGTTGGAGCAGAGGAACCAATCCGGGTAAGCCAGGAAATCAACCTCCTCTCCGCAAATTGTCTGCTGCGGATTCCCATCCCCTATGGACGCCCATACAGGGGTAGAAGCTTGGGGCGTTGAGCATTCCTCATCCGCCGACGCCTCATCCGGAGACAGCATCTCGCGAATCTCCGTGGACGTTGAAGTGGAGGAGGAGTCCACGGCGTCACCACCAAACCTTTCCATGGGATAAGTACGCTTTACCGGCGCTGACGACTCAGGTGCTGACTGTTGGGCATCCTAGGCGCCTAAGGCAGCGGAAGCAAAAGAAATAAAATTAAAAATAACGCCTAGGTCCTATCATTCCCGAACGGATCCGCTAGTAGAATTTAAAACTTTTGGTTAGTGTTATACCTCAGAGTTTCGAATCAATCGGTTGAACGGGCGAGTTCCACGGAGTCCACTCCCAGCGTTCTCCCTCTGCTAGTAATCCACACGAACAGTTTCCTTGATCACCGAGGTGCTAGCCTCCAATTCTTTTCTCCAAAAGAATTCCGGGACCAATCTACAGACCTCTGAATTTCAAGAACTCCTTCTTGAAAATCAGCAATGGAGGTGGCGCTAAGAAGAATCCCCCCACAAGAACTCCTTCTTGCCTATTCTTCTCTCAAAACCCAATTAAAGAGCAAAGTCGAATTCTCTCTCTAACTCTTAGAGAAAGTCGACTTTCTCACTAGTGTGTGCAAAAGAATTTTTCTCTCTCTAACTCTTAGGAGGAAAAACAAACTAGGGTTTCAATATTGCATTACTTGGGCNAAGGAATTTTTCTCTCTCTAACTCTTAGGAGGAAAAACAAACTAGGGTTTCAATATTATGCTTATGAGGCAAGTCGACTTGCCCCCTTAAATAGGGAGATATTTTGGTAATTTAATAATTCCTAAAATAAAGATATTCTGATAATATAATTATT
>QANZ01000290.1:2054-26850 GCA_003254925.1 Chamaecrista fasciculata | reverse complement strand
AATAAATGAAAAGATACCAAAATGAATAATTTTAAATGCACATCCATAGTTACATACTTTTCATCATTGCTATGACAAAAATAATTCAATTTTTCCTATAAAAAAAATATTTCAGTTTCATTCTCAACTTATGAAATGTCAATTTTACTCTCAATCTACACTTGAATTATAAACTAAAATATTCACAACCATCATCAACAATACTTGAACTATAAACTAAAATGTTCAGTTAAATTATCATTTATTCCTAAAAATACGTTACCTAACAAAAATGTCATCAATAATATAAACCACATTAATAATAAAATACTTTTCATTAACACACCGACAAAAATAATTCATTTTCAAGTAAATAATATGAACCAAAAGTCAAAAATTTCTAGTAACAACAAAAATTGACTCTTAAAGAATACAAAGTACATAAATAGATATACAAGTAAATAAATAAATAGATAAATTACATTTATACATAATTAAATAGATAAATAAATAAATAAAAATAAATAAATATGTACATAATAAATAAATGAATGCATACCTATGAAGCATGGACAATTTATTTTCAAGACACGTCATCGTGTGAAACACCCAATATGACATTCATACGACACATTTATAAGGTTTCAGAATATAAAAATGTGTTCCTATCAGTGTCTTATAATGTGAAAATGATTCATTTGAAGAAGATAAACTAGTCATGAGACTAAAGTTTGAAAAAAATGTTGTCATTCAACTAAAGAGACCAAAAATAAAATAAGTATCAGATTTGTCGATTGGGTGAATAAGAAAATTAAAATAAAGAAAAAAAGTCGATAAAAACAATACATTAGAAATAAAGAGGAGAACAAAATAAAGAGATGGAAGGAGAAACTCCCTTATCATTGACTGCAGTTACATTTCAGAATCAATATTTAAACATCACAACAAAAATTTTGAATAGACCTAAAACCTAGGCCTATAATAAAGCAGAAAACATTATTTAACAAGTTGAATAATGCAGAGAAAGTGAAATATTTGTTCAAAACACATTCATTCTCTTTATCCACAAATCTAGAAAATCTTTAACCACTAGAATAATAAGTAGGTTTCAACAAGTAGGTTTCAAATATATAATTTATTCTAGAAAACTTTTTCTTAATTTGTTATTATTTCTTACTCGAAAATGTCTTATCATGGGACCAAAATAAAACTCAGATAAATTTTAACTTAAGTTGCTCCAAATTTAACCACAAGCTGAAAACCATTTTTTCTCGACTAAGTAATTTTATTCAATCAAAATACAGTTTAATATTTCTATAACTAGTATGAGACCCGTGCACATTGCACAGGTCCTTTTTTTTCTTGCCTAATACACTCCCAGTTCACATTTTTCCTGACTATACATTTTTTCTGTGCTTGCCTAATAGTCTAACTTCATCACATTTTTATGCAAATATAAAATCCTAATAGTCCTCAGTTTAATATCATTACACAGTTAAACATTATTACAATTCAAAAGAAACCTCAGAAGTATGTTTGATCATTTGGTTCCTACTGGAAATTTAGTACCAACATCTTCCTTCAATCAACATTGGCTTCCACTTGTCTACCAAGGACTTGCCTATGGACGCATGTATTGTGTTTTTATGTGAAATTCATTTGTAGCTAATATAATTAGAAATATGGCACAAATTTTATAATTAAACAAATCTGTATAGAAATGCTTGAAAAAAAAAAAAATTATTTATATACCAAAGTAATAAAGAGAGTGCAAGAAATAAACAGNTGGGTCGACATAGTTACTTGCTTTAATCTCATTGTGCCTATTTTATTTGTTAATGCTATTGGGTCTTAAACTCCTTGTCACTATTAGGATAGATTGATATTGTTGGGTCGACATAGTTACTTGCTTTAATCTCATTGTGCCTATTTTATTTGTTAATGCTATTGGGTCTTAAACTCCTTGTCACTATTAGGATAGATTGAGCCATGGTATGAAGCTTGTAAGGATTGCAATAAGAAAATAATCTTCAAAGATGAAGGCAGTGATTGCAACAACTGCCAAAAAAAGAACAATGGCTACAATTCAAGGTATGTTGGCTAACTTAAAAATGTTAAAATTCCCACAAACACAAAAAACATCAATCAAGTACTCAATCTACAGGATAAACTAACTCTCATGAAATATTACACTATACAGATACTTGCTGAAATTGATTGTCTCAGATGAAACAAGCCAAGCATCCGTCACTTTATTTGACACCGCCCAGAAATTACTTGGCTGCACAGTTACTGAATTGAAAGATAGAGTACAAAAGGTATATTAATCTACTGTTACAATCACCCATTCTTCACATACATACTACTTGGTCCTCAAGTTCCTTCATATTTAGAGGCCCATATACTATTGCTAAAAATTCAGGATTAGGACCAAGCAAGCCAAAAGAAGCATTCCCATTAGCCTAAATTAAGACACAGAATTATTATCCCAAATTGGGTATATATCATTGATATCTAAGGTGAATGAATATCATAACAATATTAAAATGCTTGGCCAATTGATGATGAGCCTATTATATATAGTTAATAAACCATTTTCCTCACATTTGTGTTTGTAGAATATATATATATAGAGAGAGAGAGAGAGAGAGAGAGAGATCTAGCTCAATGTTCAGGAAATTACACTATTAAACATATGTATATATGATTATTCAAGTATGTGGATTACATGATAGAACAAGCATGACGGTTATCATCGCTAAACATGGACATGGCTGTGTCATTGACCATTGTTGAACCAATAGGCTTCTGATAGTTTCCAAAGTCGTCACCATTATTATAGCCAGGCTTGTACAAGTTATACTTAGAATTATAGAAAGACTTCTTCTTAGTACTCTTGGCAGAGATGGCAGAGTAGATAACAGAATTAGAACAAGAAGAAGAAGAATGGGAGTGATCATAATTAGGCGGATGATGAGGATGATTATTTGGATAGATAATATTATTGTTGTTGATGGGGTAATATTGGTGAATGAAGCCATGATATTCTGGAGTGTATGGATATGGTCACAGTTCGGCTCTCTTACCAATCTCCCTCACAGCCTTCAAATTCTTCTTTTGGTCTGCCCAACCAGTCACAGTCACTCCTTCCATCTCCATGTCTATATGAACATCATCAACCCCTGACGTACGTACACCAATTATATTACTTAGAGATTAACTAATCAATAATTAACCAATATGGTGTGTGTTAGAAAACAAAGCATAATTGAGTTTACTTTGACTATATATTGGGAAGTTTACATTTAAGATCTGATTCCCTCATTTATATTGTTAATATTATAAAACAAAAGGCTTCACCAACTTGGAATTCTGTGTTATAGGATGGAAAAGGAAATACAACTGACATTGCACTATTGGACTACATTGGAAAGGCCTACACTTTTTGCACCAAGGTGAACGAACAAAACAACAGCTTAAGATCCAATGGAAAATTTGTAATCCAGGATGTGTACGAAGAAGAAGATGAGGCCCCCTGTAAAAATGACACCATTGAGAAGACAACAAGTGGAAGAGGCCGAAGAAAGAAAATCAAGATAGAGAAATGTTAAACCATATAGCAACAACCCATGAAGGAGAGATTTCAAACTGATTACAAATAACAGTAGATTAATTTCATCAAACTCATGTAGTAGAATTAAATGACAATACTCTAATATTACTATTTCCTAAGACCTACTAACATTGTAATTTGCTACATTAGTTTAACACATGTAATCCCAAAACATATTATATATAAACATGTAATAGTACTTATAAATCTAGCCTTAATTCAATGACCCCGAGATTAAGGTTCTCTTGGCAAACTTTACTGCCTGCTCTTTTCATGGGTTATCTATTCTACTTTAATTCTTATATTTTCCGACAGTTTTAAATTGAATATGATGTAGCCACATCTGCTTGTGGGCTTGATTACACAAATAATCCAGGCAAAGTATTCAAACTTACCCTTGTTAAGGAACAAATTCCTACTTCAAAATTAACAAACTCCATGAGAGGAAGTGTACTTTGGGCTCATTAGTTTCTAAAACGCTTTTGGCTTCTCTATATAGCTGTTGATGAACTAGCTAGGTTATCAATTTCGGTGAAAGATTAAGTTAATAGTCACATACTCATTTATCAGTAATATATTGGTTCTTTTATTATATATTTCATAAAACAAATTCTTTTCTTCTATATAACTTCAACAAAAAAACACCCACGGTGCAGTATGATTAATCAATTTCTTTATATTCTAAAAATAAACAATATCATTCACTGTATGTCTAATTGACTATACACAAGTAAAACACTACACACAACTGATACAACTTTCATCATGGTCTTCAGTACACTTGAAACTGAAGAATAAGTTAAGGACTAAAATTAAATTCAACCAATACATGAGGGACTAATATGTAATTTAAACATTCGTTTACACAAAAAAGGCAGATAGTATCTTTCTTCAAAAAAACAGCGACTAATTTGCATAATTCAGTTGCACAATATAATGACATTCCCTTATTTTCAAACTCAACAACATTGTTCCACCTACAACATTACACAAACACTAAAAAAACAAATAGACGCGGGACCGGCACGCGTGCAACGCACGCAACCTCCACTAGTATTTCAAAAAGGATAATAAGACAAAAAAACAACGCAGCCCAAATACTTTTTGAATGAGGTTTTCAATAAATTTTGTTGTCCCATTTTTGTCAAACATCCAAATGAGCCGTTTCTTTCCTTATTTTTCTTGAATCATGCTTTAATTGTGGTTCAAGAGCCCAATAGGTAAGAAGGTTAATTGTGTTCAAATGTAAAAGAAGAGAGACTGTGCTTTTCCGGTGTTCTCACAGTGTGGGTTCTCGCGCTTCTCTATCTTCCTTTCTCTCCCTTTTTTTCTTTGAAAATGGTTAACTCCGCAATGAGGATGCCCCTGTTACTAAACTTCTCCGTTTATGAGGTCCAACCTTCTTTGTCTAATTTGGAACTGGGTCCTCCTCATGAAGCGGCCCATTTTATTGTCCCAGCTGTTGGGAATCATTTTAGCCTTGAAATTTATGATCCTGTTGCTGTGTTTCACCCCTCGGTTCATGGCCGATTGGGGAACCTCAACTATCGTTGTTCATTCTGTGTGACCCGTGGGAGCTGTAGGGGGCACTTGTCCATACAGGACTTACGTGTTTTTGATACTTCCTTGGAGACTTTCAATGTGCTCGTTTGGAGAGTTAGGGACCAATTCCGTCACACTACTACCATTCGGCGCATGATGGACCGTCGAGAGTTCTCTATTCTGGTTCTTTAACCTTTGGCCTAAATTAGAACCTGGGGACCTATACCCAATAACCTTTGGCCTCGTCGATGTCTCCTCGTTCTAGCAAGAGGTGAAAATAAAGTTTTGAAACCATTGTAATAAATAATGAAAGGTATGCAACAATGAATATTATATATGTATATATATATATACACACACATTAAGTTACAACGAATTTGAGAAGAGTATATATCATTAATAGTTCATATTTGTGTTTGGACAAACTAAATGTGTTTGTATAGTTCTATTAGCATTCCTAATTTGGCATTTGATGAATATAAAGATGCAACTTCCATGAGGCGAAACTCTTGAGACCCTAGGTAGTCTTTACAATTAAATTTTTTGTTTTTTCAAATATTTCTTTTCCTATTGTTTGCATGATCAACAGTCATCTTTTCCAACACCCTTAGAATGGGAATAAGCATGTTCTATCAATCCCATAAAACTTGATAAAAAAAGTTATGATTTCTTTTCAAGACATGTATGCTAAAAGTTTGGTGTTTTTTATTAGCATCATGCCTCAAGTAATTCCTGGTAATAATTTGCATTTGAAAAGACACACATAAGAAAATTGATTGTGAAGAAAGCTCAAGATAAAACATTAACTTTTTTACCTTTGGTAAATCAGTGAGTCGATCTCAGAATACTAGCGTCAAACTTTCTCTTTTATTGACATCTTCCCTCCCATCCTCATCATCCTTACACACCATGCTATGGATGCCAATCATATTGTGATTGAGAAAATTTCTAAAACTATTTTATGACTGGAACTATCAACTAGCATCTATTTATAGAGACAACCAGCACATTGTTTATCATTTTGAGCCCATAGTTTCTAAGAGCAAGGACATGGTTTTTTGTTTCATAGTGGTTTCTAGTTTTTTGAAAACTGAGCTAGACAATGATAATTAAGTCTAGTGCGTTAGTCACGTGTTGCGATACTCATTAAGAAAAGGTTCATGAACATTTTTAATTTGTATTATAAACTTTTTTCATGATTATCCTAGAAATTTTCATAATATATTGGACATGGTAAACTTTAAAATGTATATTTCCTNTATTGGACATGATAAACTTTAAAATATATATTTACTAAATAATCATAAATTAATATTAATATATAGTTTCTTTCCTTATTTTTCTTTAATCATGCTTTTACTATGGTTCAAGAGCCCACTAGGTAAGGAGGTTAATTGTGTTCAAACATGAAAGAAGAGAGATTGTGCTTTTCCAATGTTCTCTTTATGTGGGTTGTCGAGCTTCTCCATCTTCCTTTCTCTCCTTTTCTTTCTTTGAAAATGGTTAACTCCCAAAAATTTTTCCCCTTGTTACTAAACTTCCCTATTTATGAGGTCCAACCTTCTTTGTTTATTTTGGAACTGGGTCCTCCTCATGAAGGGGCCCATTTTATTGTCCCAGTTGGGAATCTTTTTAGCCTTGAAATTTATGATCTTGTTGCTGTGTTTCACCCTTCGGTTGCTTATGATCACTTGGGGAATCTCAACTATCGTTGTTCGTTCTGTGTGACCCGTGGGAGCTATATGGGGCACATGTCCATACAGGACTTTCCTGTTTTTGATACTTCCTTGGAGACTTTCAATGTGCTCGTTTGGAGAGTCAGGGATCTATTCCATCACACTGCTACCGTTCGGCGCATGATGGACCGTCGGGAGTTCTCTATTCTAGTTCTTGTGGAGACCTGTACTTCGTTCGACAACAACTTTGCTGACTTAGCTCATTCCTGGGCTTTTCATACTTGGAGGAAGATTGAATCGATAATATCTGGAAGGAGGAGGCGAGGTGGGATTATCGTCCTTTGGAAACGTCATATCAAAGTGGATTTCCTTTTTCATAATGCTTCCGCTATGTCCATGAAAGCGCATTGGTGCCCCAAACACCTTTGCAGGTTCTTCCCATAGGTTGTATCTTCCTTGGGATTATTGTCATCAACCTGTGTTCCTTCCTATATATGCTATCGCTTTTGTATTTTCTATATGTATCTTGTTTCTTTTATCTTGGTTATAGCCTTGTTGTCGTAGTTGACTATTTTTCCTTTTATGCTTTGTACCTTGAAAGCATTATGCTTAATATCCTTATGGGCTTATTCTTGATCATTGTTGATTTTGCACTTTTTAAATCGGTGATCAGTCCCTTAGTTTGGATGCAAATGTTTGGTGGGATTACCTACCTGATCTGACGTGTGATCCTGATGTATTAGTTGTACTACTGTGGTCATAGGCCCATCTTATGACATGATTGCAATGGTTCATAACGGTCTGGCTATTACAAACATAGGTTTGGTCAAACTTGGGAATGAATAATCCTCAAAATATGTCTTAAATTACAATCTCCATAACCAAATGCTTGGAGAGAAATGTCAAAATATGTCTTAAATTACAACATAGATCTGACGTTTAGTTGTTTATTGGGATTTAACGATTTAATTTCATTGTGGTGAACGAGCATAATGTTTTTTTTAATTATTTACTTAAAATATCAGTCAAACTAGGCAATGAATAATCCTCAAAAAATTTTAAAAAATTCAAACAATTCCAAGAATTTTGAAGCAGTGCATAAAGGATACTCGATATATTGACATCATAACTTATAAAGTTATAATGATAATAATTATATACAAAGTCGAAAAGAATTTATCGAAATTTGTGATCTCTAGATTGCGAGTTGGGGTTTAGCTATATGACTTTTCTTTTCTTTTTTCAAAGAAAAAAATGAAGAATCAGAAGATAGTTTAAAGTCCAAGTGTCCAACTATGTGTGAATTCCATACATTTGGTTATTATAATTCAAATTAGAATTGGTAATTAATTATTTCATCTCCTTAATTATTATAATTCAAATATATTATATTGGTAAGAAATTAATAAACAATAAGAGCTGGTTATTAAATTCTAAATTTACAAAAATCTTGATGAAGAGCAAGGCCCACCAATAGCAAATTGATTATAAATTGAAGATTTTGATCAATAATGAACAATATTTTTAAAGACAAGAACCTCAAAACATGGATGACTTTGTAGGCATCAAACTATGTCACTCCTAAAGAATTCATTAAACTGTTTAATTTTTACAGTNGTCACTCCTAAAGAATTCATTAAACATGGATGACTTTTAATCAATGCAGCAGTAGCAGCCTTAGCAAAGCAGTAGCAGCAGCAGTAGCAGCAGTGACAACAAGGACAATAACCTTTGTCCACGTCGATGCCTCATCGTTCTAGCAAGAGGTGCAAATAAAGTTTTGAAACCGTTGTAATAAACAATGAAAGGTATAAATGCAACAATGAATGTTATATATGTATATATATATACACACACATTAAGTTACAACGAATTTGAGAAGAGTATATATCATTAATAGTTCATATTTGTGTTTGGAAAAATTATTAAATGTGTTTTTATAGTCCTATTAGTATTCCTAATTTGGCATTTGATGAATATAAAGATGCAACTCCCATGAGGCGAAACTCTTGAGACCCTAGGTAGTCTTTATAATTTTTTTTTTTTTTGTTTTTTTCAAAGATTTCTTTTCCTATTGTTTGCTTGATCAATAATCATCTTTTCAAACACCCTTAATATGGGAATAAGCATGATTTCTTTTCAAGAAATGTATGCCAAAAGTTTGGTGTTTTTGATTAGCATCATGCCTCAAGTAATTCCTAGTAATAATTTGCATTTGAAAAGACACACACAAGAAAATCCATTGAGAAGAAAGATCAAGATAAAATAATAACTTTTTTTACCTTTGGTAAATCAGTGAGTCGATCTTAGAATACTAGGGTCAAACTTTCTCTATTAATGACATCTTCCCTCCCATCTTCATCATCTCTACACTCCATGTTATGGATGCCCATATTGTGATTGAGAAAATGTCTAAAGCTATTTTACGACTGGAACTATCAACTGACATCTATTTATAAAGAGACATTCAACACATTCTTTATGAGAGCCCATAGTTTCTAAAAGCAAGGACATGGTTTTTTGTTTTATGGTGGTTTCTAGTTTTTTGAAGACTGAGCTGGACAGTAATAATTAAGTCTAGTGCGTTAGTCATGTGTTGCGATACTCAAGAAAAAGGTTCATGAACGTTTTTAATTTGTATTATAAACTTTTTTCATAATTATCCTAATTGTTTTTTGGTAANTTTTTCTCTTAAAAGAGTATATTTTAAAATTATCTTTCTAATAATAATTGGATTACAATTATGAAAATATTTCCTATTTCTTTGGTTATGAAATAAGTTTCCTTTCTTTTCAATTTATTAAAAATAGTTTCTTTCCTTATTTTTCTTAAATCATGCTTTAATTATGGTTCAAGAGCCCACTAGATCAGGAGGTTAATTGTTTTCAAACAGAAATTGGGTCTAACATAGTCAGCACTCAACAACCTAGTGGTCTCAACTTAGACTCAATTACCCTCCATAATGAATATTGTAGAACTTATTTAAATGTATTAATTAATTTGAAATTAGTTGGATGTATAAATAATTCAGATTAATTATATTATTACTATGAGTTTAGAAAAAACAAATTCACAACACAACTACTGCATATTTGTAATATTACAATAAAGCAAGCCTTGTTAATATTGAAAACAAAGATTAATAAAACTTAATATCACATGTCAAAATATTTAAAATATTAAAAACTCAAAACCAACTACATCTTCATATGTATTTCTACTAAAAAATATTGTTCACAGGGTCAACTATTAAATTTGGACAAAGGGAGGGATGACTTTGATTCGGCTGTGCCCGCCATATTGCATCTTGTTTTTTCTTAATTGCAAATATCATAATTTAATTTCAGAAAAAAAAAATCCCTAATTATCTTTGGTCTCTTTTCTTTCACACTTTAAATTTCAGTCTTCTTTCTTAGTTTTCCCTAGCTGCCACTCCTCCTCTTCCCCACCATTTCAAGTTTTGCCTTTTAATTTTGGCATAAACCATTTCTCTCTTCCTATACTTTCAGTTTTTATTTTTTTTGTTTCTCTCCTATGAAGCATGGACACGGACACGGGACACAGGACACGACACAGACACGAACACTTTGACACGTTAATTTCTTAAAGTTACATGACACGACACGACATATATCTATATATATATAAATAATTAGAAGATCACTAAACTTTTATGATAACTTTAAAATTACATTATATATTTATAATATATGTCATATGTGCAATTATTTTTTATTATTTGTCATGTTAAAGTCATAAAAAATGATTTTATATTCTGAAACTTATGAATATGTATCGTACTGGTGTTGTACGGGTGTCAGACACGGACACGTGTCCGACACTACGACACGCTCTCAAAATCAAGTGTCCATCCTTCATAGTTTCTCTCCCATTCATCTAAGTTGAAGTATCATGTATTACAATTAACAAGTTGCTTATTAGGGGAAAAAGAGCTTCTCGCATGAGTTCCTCTGGCTTCTTGCTAGCTCCTTTCATGGCGTCTGCCTTTGAAACTCCGTTTTCCCTTACCATCTTCGTTTCTCTGTTCTTCTTTCTCTATGTCTCCCTTGTCTCCCATTTCCCTTTTTCCTTCCCCAGTTCACCCCCTTTCATGTTTTCCTCGCTGTTTTAGAGTTTTTCTTAGCTCTCTTTCTTTTCAGTTCGGTTTGAGCTGCATGTGCGTCTAGTGTGTTTGCATGTTGCTGTTCTTTAGATTTATGTCTTAAAATCTCCATCTTTCGCTAGTTTCTGTGCCTGCTTGTTGTCTCCCCCCCTACTTTTTTGGTTCTTGCATGTGGCCCTCATTTCTGTTGCATGCTTTTATCTTCTTTTATACTCAACTCCCCTGTGTTTTGTCTCTTCCAGTTGTCTTTATCCTTGTGCTTTTAGTGGTCTGCAAGTTTTGTTTTCTCTTTTGGTCCCCTATGGCCCACTTTTCTCGAGAAGTCAGTTGGCCTGACAGTGATCACCATTCTGACTCGACTCCCACAAGCTTTTCCACATCCTCTGCTTCGGATTCCTCTAATAGCGATCCTGACTATGTTATTCCAAGGCAAGGCCCTCGCCTTTATTTCGATCCCGAGTTCACAGCCTTGCAGCGCATTAAGTGGCAATTCTCTTTGGTTGGCGCATTAATTGACAAAAAGCCAATCCCTACAGAACGCATGCAAGACATCATTAGCAAAGCTTGGACTCTTCGTGGTGAGGTTCGCGTAAAGGGCAAAGCTGGAACTAACTACATTTTTGAGTTTGATGACCCTGCTGACATGCAATTCCTGGCAGATGAAGGCCCCTGGGCTGTACAAAACAAATTGTTAGTTCTTGATTATTGGGTTCCAAACTTGATTCTGACAGAACCTAAAGTCACAGAATGCCCAATTTGGATTCAGATTTGGGGACTACCCCTAGAACACCTCTCTACGGCTAATGCGGTCAACATTGGCAGCCTTATAGGTCACCCTTTGAATGTTGACTTCACAGATCAGGGCATTCGTAATCTCCGCTACCTTCGAGTTCAAGTCAACATCGATCCCCATGCCCCTCTCCTTATGGGCTTCTATGTACACTTAGACAATGATCGGAAGGTTTGGGTACAATTCCGTTACGAGCGAAGGACCTCTAAGATTCGCTTCAAAATCGTAGCTGATGGGCCCAAATATTTTACCCACGATTTTAATGAGCTCAAATTCGCTCGCACTGTTTCACGCTCCTCTTCTTCATCAAGTGTCAACAACCGTTTTCATCTCTCTGAAGACTCTGAAGATTCTGATACATCCCCACAAACTCCAACCACAATTCTTCCACATTCCACGTCAGAACCTTCGGCTACTAGTGCCTTCAATCTGGGCCAATCTTCCCAACCTCCCTTGCAGCAACCAGTTCAGGATATGCCTATGAATGATCTCACTCCGTTTTTTGAATCCCATGGACCTGACTTTTTCCCTCCAGAACCACACATTCACTCACCACATCAACCCTTTCTCACTCCCATCATGCATGACCCTCAACAATCAATCCCGAATACCCCAATTAACACTCTAGCACAACAGTCAAGTCTGGTGACCAAGATGGATTCTCTGCCTTCTTCTCTTCCTCATTCCTCTGCTGCAATCTTTTGGCATCATGCTACAGACCATTTCCAATACTACGATGAGTTTTTTACCTCCCTTCATACACTCACCACACCCTGGTCCTCCGTTCCATATCAAAAAAGCTGGCTGATTTCTTCTGCCACCTGGCAGGCTTCCCTGCCCAATGACACAGCTTGTTTAGGAATGTTAAGTATCAATGCACATTCAGGAAACGGCTACTGGGAACTCTTACAGATGGCTCCTTCAGTCACTCCCAGATTTATCTTCTCCGAAGATTCCCTCTTATACAAGCCAAGCTCCACTAGTCCTTTGGTTCTTTCACCTTTCAACTGGTTTTTCCAGATTCGGTGGACACAGTTTGTTTGGACACAGTTCAGTATTTCACATCGTCTTAATCATCGCCGCTTTTATCATCTATATCAACCTTTTGCAGCTCCTGATTACCCAATCAAGTGGCATCCTCCCCTGGTTCATGCATCATATAACAGGTATCAAGCATCACATACCAAGTCTCTCAAGAAAAGACTCAGACAACATCGGGCAGACATAGAACCTCCTCCTGCGAAACGCATACTTCAAGCAACTCATTCTGTTCAATTTCCAGCTTCCTTGAATTATACTGCTACTGCTTCAAAGGGTTCATCAGAGACTGTCCCAAAACAGTCTCTGCAGCAGCCATGATCTTCCTTTCCTGGAACTGCCGAGGTTTGAGGGGTATCTCGGCCAGTTCAAGACTGAAACAGCTGGTTAAAACACATCACCCATCTTTTCTGTTTCTATGTGAGACCATGTGTCCCCTCAATGTTGCTGTACAAACTGTTAATAGACTAGGCTTCCCTTATCACGTAGGAGTAGACGCTAATGGCACTAGTGGCGGCATCATCCTTGCTTGGCAAGACCCTTTTGTATGTAATATACTTGATGTCTCCCCCTTTTGGGCTCATGTTGATGTAAAGTCTGCCCTTGGCGACTCTTTCACTTTCACTGCTATATATGGACCATCAGTTGTGTATGCCCGTAGTGTTCTTTGGAATTATCTTACTTCCGTAGTAAACACAATTAATTCCCCTTGGTTGCTCCTCGGCGACTTCAATCAAATTCTTAACTCAACTGAAAAACTAAGCCTTAATAAAGACATCCGTGGAGCATCACCATTTCAGGAACTCATTAACAATCTCGCTTTAATTGACTTACATCCTAAAGGCAATTGGTACACATGGACCAATGGTAGACAAGGAGAGGCCTTAGTGTGGGAAAGACTTGATCGCGCTCTATGCACTCATCAATGGATACACACTTATCCTCAAACTCACGTTACTTGTTTGCCACTTTACTCATCAGATCACTGCCCCATATTAATTGAAACTCAATTTGCCACTCCATATAGACACAGACCTCGTCGTTTTGAGGCTATGTGGCTCGAAGATTCATCATGCTTTTCAGTCATATCACAAGCTTGGTCTAAGGACTATAGAGGTTCCTCTTTGTTCAAAGTCAACAACAAACTCAAGGCAGTTTTGTCAGACCTCCTTCAATGGAACAAAACTTGCTTTGGTAAAGTCCAACATCGCATTAAGGAGCTTTCTGCACAATTATCACATCTTCAGTCCACTCTGACCCCTGACCCTCACACTCACGCATCAGAATCTGCCATCCGACATGATCTGGAGCATCTCTTACACTGTGAAGCAACATTATGGGCACAGAAAAGCCAACAACTCTGGCTGCTACATGGAGACAATAATACAAAGTTTTTCCATGCTACTGTTGCTCAACGAAGAGTCAAACAGCAGGTACTTCGACTCCAAAATGACCAAGGAATCTGGACTTCTAATTATACTGATTTGGAGCAGATTGCAATTAATCACTTCCAATCAATCTACAAAGCTCAAGACCTCCCTTCTGCGGACTTCATTTTTTAAAAGCTTGATCATCTGACAATTCCTTCTTTGTCACATTTTCATCAAGTTCATTTGGATGAACCTATCACCACTGAAGAAATTACAACTGCTCTTTTCCAAATGAAACCCGATAAAACTCCTGGTCCAGATGGTCTTCCGGTTCTCTTCTTTCAGAGGTTTTGGCATTTGATTCAAGAAGATGTTTCCAATGCCATCAAGCTTTTCTTCAAAACAGGTTATCTTCTCAAGGACTTCAATCACACCCTCATCACCCTCATCCCTAAAAATGATGTTCCTCAATCCATTAAGGATTTTCGTCCAATAAGTCTTTGTAATGTCTTCCAAAAGCTCATCTCCAAAATCATCGTCAATCGTTTGCAACCCATCCTTCAAGATCTCATTGCCCCAAATCAGAATGGGTTCATAAAAGGAAGAAATATTAATGACAATGTCTTTTTAGCTTCAGAACTCATGACGTACATTCATAAGGCAAAGAAACTCAAATCCAAATGGTGTGCTTTGAAACTTGATATCTCAAAGGCTTATGACAGACTCTCGTGGCAGTTTATTGCTTTTGTCTTACAAAAAATGCAATTTCCACCACATTGGATTCAACTCATCAAGCAGAGTTACACAACAGTTTCTTATACACTTCTGTTTAATGGCCATTTCACAGGCTCCTTTTTACCACAGAGAGGATTACGTCAAGGTGACCCCCTTTCATCTTATCTCTTCCTCTTGTGTTCTAACGTTCTCTCTTGCATGATGACGGATCTTCAGCAACAAAAGAAAATAAAAGGTATTCAATTTGCAAAGAGAGGACCTGCTATCACTCATCTGATGTATGCCGACGACACCATTTTGTTTTTTGAAGCCACCCCAGAAGCTTGCTCGATAATCAAGGATACTCTTGATCTTTATGGATTTCTTGCAGGACAAGATATAAATAAACGAAAATCTTCCATAGTCTTCAGTCCTAACACTCCTCACACCTTCAAGAGGTTCCTCTCCTCTACATTTGGTGTGCCTTATAAATCCAACCTAGGGAAATATTTGGGAGTCTATGTGGACACACCAAGCCATAAATCAAACTTTTCAGAGATGGTTGATAAACTAAATCAAAAACTGAGTGGGTGGAAGGCACGCCTCTTATCCCAAGCTGGCCGTTTAGTATTAGCCAAATCAGTACTCACAACACTCCCTCTCTACAGAATGAGTACTTTTGCATTCCCAGCAAAAACACTCTCGCAGATGGACTCAATTGTTACCAATTTCTTTTGGGGCTATAAAGGCTCCAAACCGGCAATCCACCTCTTAAAGAAGAACTTTCTCCATATTCCTAGAAGCCATGGCGGTCTGGGCATTCGCTCATTAAGTCTCATGAACAAAGCGCTTCTTGCTAAGCAATTCTGGAGATTAACTCAGAGTCATGATTCTCTTTACGCCAACTGGACCCTCTCCAAATATTTTCATAACAATCTAGAAGCGATTCCAAAAGCTACCACTCAACCTTCAATAGCTTGGAAGGGCATTCTTTCTAATATGGAGTTGGTAAGATCTAATCTTTGGTGGAAGATTCATTCTGGTGACCAAGCCTCTCTCTCATCTTGCTTTTGGTGGCCTTCTAATGTTCATTCCATTCCTCAAAATTGTTCTGTTTCTCTACTCAAAACAACGGACTCTGAGAAATGGGACAAACATCAGCTTCATCTTTTCTACCCAGAACTTGTCATCAAGACCATTTTACAGCAGAGTACCTCCATCTTGGGCAGATCGGATCAACTCATCTGGAAACTCTCTGCAAATGGCAAGTATTCGGTGTCTCAAGGATACCACTTGCTTCTTCAGTCTCAAGAAGCATCTTTATTAGCTTCCTCATCTGACTCTTGGTCTAATTGGATTTGGATGTGGAAACTAGCTATCCCCCCCAAATATAAGATCTTCCTCTGGCGACTTATTCATGCTGCAGTTCCTACCACAGCAGTTTTACAAGCTCACCACATCAATCTTTCTCAACACTGTGTTTTTTGCGGAGCAAGTGAGGAAACTCTTCTTCATCTTTTCCTTCACTGTCCATTTGCTCAAGCTTGTTGGTTTGAATCCTCCCTTTCATTGAGACCTCATCCTACAGTTCAAGACTTCAAGTTATGGCTTATAGAACAACTGAATATGTTTTCCAATCCTGACCTGCATCTTAACTCACAATGCCATTTATTCGTTGTCCTCTTTTACCAAATTTGGGAAGCTAGGAATCATGTTATCCATCGTGGAAAAACTGCTTCCCCTACTCAGGTCATCAACAGTGCAGTCTTCATCACACAACGCATCCAAAACGCCCAAAACCACAGACACGACTCTCTTGGGTCCACCTGCAAGGTCTCTACAAAAGTCCCCTGCCCCTCTTTGCATACCTCACACTTGCTTCATCAAGGTATTCTGCACCTCTTTCTTCACAAGAATAGAGGTAAGCTCTATGTTCTTGCCCTTCATACCTGGCAGGGTGTTTGGAAAACTCTACATCTTTGGCGTAATGCAGAAAACAGTGTTCGCCTTGTTTTTTTCTTCGACTGCTTTCGCGATTTACTCCAGTCCCATCTCCCTCCTTCTGATCAACTTCATTGCATCAATCTTCCGAAGAAGGGTTATGTTGCTTGGATCTCTTCCCAACAAGTTGCTCCTCTATCTCTGCAGCCAGTGATTCAAGATATTGGCCAACTTCTACCACCTTCAACCTCTTTTCTCCATGCAGCAACAGAAGGACGAATTCTTCTTCGTCACGTTTTACAGTTCTTGCCGTATTCCTATGCTATGTTTAACAATTACGCTTTCTTTTCTTTCTAGTTTTCTTTCTAGTTTTCTAGTCTTGTATTTAAAAAAAATCTAAGTTGAAGTAGTTTTTTTATATTTTGTCGGCCTTCGTATGATACTGATTTCATTTACATACCTACATTGATTTAATTAATTTAATTGCAATACATTTTCTCCCGTTGATAGTGATATATTAGTATATTAATAACAGTCATTGTATTCAATTGATTTCATTCTAAATCTTCAACTACTTTTGACTTTTAATATACTATTTTATTGGTGGAACCGTGGAATTTAAATTTGAAGTTACTGGCCATGAAACGTGTAATATCCCAAAATTTTAGAGGTTGATTTAGAAATTTATCATAAGGATTTAAAGCCACTGGATTATAAAATTGAATTTTTAGAGGTCATGTTTGGAGTCTAGATGTTTTTCAAAGATTGTGATAAAGATTTGGGAGCAAACAAGTTTAAACAAAATTTTTGTTGGAGTTTATTTTGGATTTGATATGTGACACCTTTGAGTGATAAATAAGAATTGATAGGGATAAAATCTTTGAAAATAAATTTCATATCTTGAACCTACTCTTTATGACAAGTCCAACGATATAGATATTGCTAAGGAATTTCTTTTATTTTATTTTTCTGGTGTACAAAGACCAAATTAGCATAAGTTAAATGTTTGGAGGCTAAAACTATACTTTTTCCTTTCCTTGTTTTTTTTTAAAAACAAAAAGAAATCTGATATCTCCTAGCCCTAGAATCTTTTTTTAAAAAAAAGAAGTTTAAAAGATCCACTCATCCCATTTTAGACGCACACACACGCACCGAAGACGCTGCTCCCACACGCACGAAAGGAGCGTGCTCTAATTCTCTTCCTTTGTTGGATTGATGTATATTGATGAGTCTTGATAGTTTTTATCACCCTAAACAATGGATTAAAGTTGGGTTTCTGATAAAGTTTAGAGTATTCTTGAAATTTTAATTGTTGATCAAATTCTCGAATTTTCTAACATCTAAGGTTTCGACTAATTTGATTAATGTGAATAGTATTGAATTGTTTGTCATCAATTTTAAGTTAGAGAACATATGTTGGTATTTGGTTATTATACGGTAAAGTTTTAGACTTTGAAGATTTCATAAGATGACGTTTTAAATAACTTATTGAACCAAAGAGTTTCTTTATTGTTTAGGAAAGAGATTATATTCTTGAAGATAAATAAGGGTAGTATAATTTGAGATAATGAGTTTCCTTTGGTATACTAGTTTTAGATGTTAGACTGATATTATTGTGAAGGGTTAGACTTTTGGGTCTCCAACTTTTAATTGTTCGACTGTAATATTGATTGAGACTTTAATTGTGATTGTGCTATAGATTTCCTTGCACTCCTTTGCGAACAGGTGTTGTCTTCCATTCTCTCTCGAGAGAGGTGAGTGGCTTCTCATTTTTGTCCTGTTGAGCAATTAATTGATGATTGCTTGATGTGAGTGCTGTGAATTAACTTGTATTGATACAATTGGCTGGAATTAGATAGTTTGAGTATTTGAAAATGTGAGTTTGTAAACTCTGAATGTACTATTGGTGATGAATTTTCAAGTGTTTGAAAAGCAATTTTGAATGCAATTATAGCTAATGTGGATTTGATTGTGTTTGTGCATGCTCCCTTGTGATGGGTTGGGATGGATTATGGAATTACTCCTCATGGATGAGTGGAGACAGATTACTCCCCAATGTCAGGTTGAGACGGATTTGTTGATTACTCCCTAAGAAGGGTTGAGACGGATGCATATATGAATTGATATCGTTTACTTCTATTATTGTTCTTGATTGCATTGGTTATTGTACTGTATTGAGGGTTTTGCTTTTCTTATCGTTTTAAGTTTTATTGATGAAATTGTTACTAGTTGAGATCATTGATATATATATGGTTATCCCACCCCCATGTGATGGCGTCGTGCACCACAACGGAATGGGTTAGTCACTCACTAAGTTATGACTCACCCCTCTCCCTTTTAGTTTTTGATACAGGTACACGTTAGACGTCTACTTCGGCTCAACGAGGAAGCTGAGCCAAGGCCTACATTTGTTTATGTGGGTAGTCACGTTTTAGCGAACAGTTAATTAATCCTCTAGTTTGTTAGCTACACTAATACCTAGAGGGGTGGTCTTGGGGATTTTCGTTTATTTACATAATTTATGTTTTATGTTGACACTAGTTTGTAAGGTTTGCTGAAATCGTAGCTTGAAGTTTTGGATTGTCAATAGTATCTTTATGTACACTANTGAAAATATTTCCTATTTCTCTGGTTTTGATAAAAGTTTCATTTCTTTTCAATTTATTAAAAATAGTTTCTTTACTTATTTTTCTTTAATCATGCTTTAACTGTGGTTCAAGAGCCCACTAGGTAAGGAGGTTAATTGTGTTCAAACATAAAAGAAGAGAGATTGTGCTTTTCCAATGTTCTCTTTGAGTGGGTTGTCATGCTTCTTTATCTTCCTTTCTCTCCTTTTTTTTTTCCTTTGAAAATGGTTAACTCCCAAATGAGGATGCCCTGTTACTAAACTTCCCCGTTATGAGCTCCAACCTTCTTTGTCCAATCTGGAACTGGGTCCTCCTCATGAACGGGCCCATTTTATTGTCCCTGTTGTTGGGAATCTTTTTAGCCTTGAAATTTTTGATCATGTTGCTGAGTTTCACCTCTCGGTTTATGATCGCTTGGGCCTTTAAAATTTTGATCATGTTGCTGTGTTTCACCCCTTGGTTTATAATCGCTTGGGGAACGTCAACTATCGTGTTTCGTTCTGTGCGACCCGTGGGAGCTGCATGGGGCACAAGTCCATACAGGACTTTTCTATTTATGATACTTCCTTGGAGACTTTCAATGTGCTCGTTTGGAGAGTCGGGGATCTATTCCATCACACTGCTACCGTTCGTCACATGATGGACCGTCGGGATTTCTCTATTCAGGTTCTTGTGGAGACCTGTACTTCATTCGGCGACAACTTTGCTGACGTAGCTCATTCTTTGGATTTTCATACTTGGAGGATGATTGAACCGATAATATCTGGAAGGAGGAGGCGAGGTGGGATTATCGTCCTTTGGAAACGTCATATCAAAGTGGATTTCCTTTTTCATAATGCTTTCGCAGTGTCCATGAAAGCGCATTGGTGCCCGGAAGAACCTTTGAAGGTTCTTCCCATAGCATGTATCTTCCTTGGGATTATTGTCGTGAACTTGTGTTCCTTCCTATATATGTTATCGCTTTTGTATTTTCTATATGTATCTTGTTTCTTTTATCTTGGTTATAGCCTTGTTACCGTGGTTAGTCTTCACTTCAAGTTTTATTAAAAGCTAATTAGCTGTAATCTAACTTGGGATTAAAAATGTATTTTGTTTATTCAGTTCAAGTTTCATTAGATGCTTAGGCGTATTCACTTTAATTTCAACTGCCTCGAGAATAAAAATCAATGCTTAATTAGTATTAACATTAAGTTTTATTAGATGCTTAGTTGTATTCACTTCAATTTAAGCATGATTCGAAAATAAAAATTCATAACTGTATTCACTTCAAGATTTACTTATTGCTTAGTTGTATTCACTTCAATTTCAGCCTACGAAGTTTGAGAAAAAAAGAACGCTTAGTTTTATTCACTTTAACTTTTATTAGATGCTTAGTGTATTCACTTTAACTGTATTAGATGTTTAACTGTATTCACTGCATAATCAACCAGCCTCAAAAACNTACAAATAGGTCCCTGGTTACATATTATCTAGGGACTAAAATGAAAACTTTAAAAAAAATTTGGGGACAATGAGTACATTGTTTTCCCTGTTGAACCCATATTTTTGAAAGGAGAGGATATAGTTTTTTGGTTTCAATGTTGTTTCTAAAGTTTGTTTTCTAGTTTTCTAAAAACTGTGAGTTGGACAACAATAGTTAAGTTCAATGTCTATGTCACATTTTGTGATACCCAAGTAAAAAATTCAATAAAGTTTTTGTAACATAAACATGTTTCATGATTGTCCTAAATTGTTTCATAATATATTGGACATGATAAAACTTAAAATATATATTTCCTAAATAATCATAAATAAATAGTAATATACAGATTTTTAGATTATTTATTAGGTTATATTAGGCTTGATTTAAGAATTAAGTTAGGATATTTTTAAAAAGGCCAAAGTCCTATTTTGGCCCCTCAGTTATGCTCAATGTTTCAAATTGGTCCCCCAGTTATTTTTCGTTCCATGTTGGTCCCTTAGTTTTCCAAAACTTGACACAGTTGGTCCCTCAAACGTTTTCCATCCATTTTTCCGTTAAGAAAAAGGAAAAAATAAACTTTCATCCCCCAAAAGTTTTATCTTCTTATATCAAGGTCCTTTTTTTATAATAGGATCAAAACGTAAGAAAAAGAAATAAAGTAAGATTATAACTAAATTTACCCAAAAACACAACTCTCTCACCACAGCCGTCGATCTCAATCTCGCCGATCGTCAAAGATTTTTTATCTGACAACAATCCCCATATCTACCCCTTCTCTGACATTTCCTCTGCCACACGAAATTTCCTTTCTGATAAGTTCTCTTCATCTTCCTCTTCTTCCTCTTGGCGATGCTCCATTCGCAACAAGGATGTTCTCGTTTGCCAGTGCAAGTTTCGCGCCAGATGGACTTGCCTGAGCTTCGAGATCGCCTCGCTGTTATCTGCCGGAGTCATCATAGTAGCTTGATTAAACTCCTTGGCGGTTCCATCTCCGAGAACGAACTACATTTACCTCATCTATTAGTTCGTTCGCAGTGTTAATCTCGTTGATTGCTTGCGAAATCCTTTGAACCCTAGCTTCACCGATCTCTCCACCGTCGGGTTCGTGAAGAAATTGAAAACCACAGATTCCAAGAAGATCTCGTCAACCTTCTCGAGATCGGCGACGACCTAAGGTATTGTTGGCCTTCGCAATGTCGGCGGCGGCAGCACACATTTTAGCTCCGGCGGCTGGGTTAGAACGGAACGTGGAGAGGAAGAGAGGGGGTTGTATTTTTGGGCAAATTCAGTTAAAATCTTATTTTATTTTTTTCTTACGTTTTGATCCTATTATAAAAAGAAAAGAACCTTAATATAACAAAATAAAACTTTTGGGGGATGAAAGTTTGTTTTTCCCTTTTTTTTAACGGAAAAATGGATGGAAAACATTTGANATGTTCTTTTTGTGTGGGTTGTCACGCTTCTTTATCTTCCTTTCTCTCATTTTTTTTTTGTTTTGAAAATGGTAAACTCCCAAATGAGGATGCCCCTGTTACTAAACTTCCCCGTTTATGAGGTCCAACCTTCTTTGTCTAATCTGGAACTGGGTCCTCCTCATGAAGGGGCCCATTTTATTGTCCCTGCTGTTGGGAATATTTTTAGCCTTGAAATTTTTGATCATGTTGCTGTGTTTCACCCCTCGGTTTATGATCGCCTGGGCCTTGAAAATTTTGATCCTGTTGTTGTGTTTCACCCCTTGGTTTATAGTCGCTTGGGGAACCTCAACTATCGTGTTTCGTTCTGTGCGACCCGTGGGAGCTGCATGGGGCACAAGTCCATACAGGACTTTTCTATTTTTGATACTTCCTTGGTAACTTTCAATGTGCTCGTTTGGAGAGTCGGGGATCTATTCCATCACACTGCTACCGTTCGTCACATGATGGACCGTCGGGATTTCTCTATTCTGGTTCTTGTGGAGACCTGTACTTCGTTCGGCGACAACTTTGCTGACGTAGCTCATTCCTGGGGTTTTCATACTTGGAGGATGATTGAACCGATAATATCTGGAAGAAGGAGGCGAGGTGGGATTATCGTCCTTTGGAAACGTCATATCAAAGTGGATTTCCTTTTTCATAATGCTTTCGCTGTGTCCATGAAAGCACATTGGTGCCCCAACCACCTTTGAAGGTTCTTCCCATAGCATGTATCTTCCTTGGGATTATTGTCATCAACCTGTGTTCCTTCCTATATATGTTATCGCTTTTGTATTTTCTATATGTATCTTGTTTCTTTTATCTTGGTTATAGCCTTGTTACTGTGGTTAGTCTTCACTTCAAGTTTTATTAAAAGCTACTTAGTTGTAACCTACCTTGGGATAAAAAAAGTATTTTGTTTATTCAGTTCAAGTTTCATTAGATGCTTAGGTGTATTCACTTTAATTTCAACTGCCTCGAGAATAAAAATCAATGCTTAATTAGTATTAACATTAAGTTTTATTAGATGCTTAGTTGTATTCACTTCAATTTCAGCATGATTCGAAAATAAAAATTCATAACTGTATTCACTTCAAGATTTACTTATTGNAATTCCTTTTGAATAGTTAGAAATCAATTAATCATTCCTTTTGGAGGTAAATATTGCATTTATTATCTCAATTTTTAAAATACATACGAATCCTCTTAATCATTCTTTTATCAGATGCTTAGTGTATTCACTTTAACTGTATTAGATGTTTAACTGTATTCACTGCATAATCAACCAGGCTCAAAAACAAAAATCACAGCTATATTTCGTTGAAGATTTATTTGATGCTTATTTTGTATTCACTTCAAGTTGAGATAGATGCTTAATTGTATTCATTTCAACTCAACCTGCCTCGTGAATAAAAAGGCTTAGCCAATGCTTAGAACAGTTGTGAGTTCATTTATTGAAATGTATAAACATTTATAAATAATTTTGCAATTACTGCTTGTCATTAAGATGGTTTGATCTTTTATAGTTAGTTCTTGTAAAATATGTCTAATTATAAATTACAATTTCAAGAACCAAACACTTGGAGAGAGAATTAAATAAATTTTTAATTTGTATTATAAATTTTTTCATGATTATCCTAAATATTTTCATAATATATTGTACATGATAAAATTTAAAATATATATTTCCTAATTAATCATAAATTAATATTAATATATAATTTTTTATCTTAAAAGAGTTTATTTTAAGATTATCTTTCTAATATTAATTGGTTTACAAATATGAAAATATTTCCTATTTCTCTATTATTGAAATCTTCCCTCCCATCTTCATATATCATCCTTACACACCATGCTATGGATGCCAATCATATTGTGATGGAGAAAATGTCTAAAACTATTTTATGACTAGAACTATCAACGGGCATCTAATTATAGAGATATTAAGCATATTGTTTCTTCTGTTGAGCCCATAGTTTCTAAGGGCAAGGACATGGTTTTTTGTTTAATAATGGTGGTTTCTAGTTTTTTTGAAAACTGAGCTGGACAACAATTATTAAGTCTAGTGCGTTAGTCACATGTTGCGATACACGAGGAAAAGGCTAAGGAACATTTTTAATTTGTATTATAAATGTTTTTCATGATTATCCTAAAACATTTCTTAATATATTGGACATGATAAACTTTAAAATATATATTTACTAAATAATCATAAATTAATTATTAATGTATAACTTTTTTTTCTCTTAAAAGAGTTTATTTCTAAATTACCTTTCTAATAATAATTGGAGTACAAATATGAAAATATTTCCTATTTCTCTTGTTATGAAAAAAGTTTCATTTCTTTTCAATTTATTAAAAATAGTTTCTTTCCTTATTTTTCTTTAATCATGCTTTAACTGTGGTTCAAGAGCCCACTAGGTAAGGAGGTTAATTGTGTTCAAACATAAAAGAAGAGAGATTGTGCTTT
>QANZ01000288.1:25838-47973 GCA_003254925.1 Chamaecrista fasciculata | reverse complement strand
AATGCTGGTGAATTTATATCCCAAGTTTTAAAGGGCTATTATATACTAGTTGGGATAAATGTGGTACATCATGTTGTTTGTGTCCACACGGTAAATGGTCTTGTTGAATAATTAAATGCCTGATGAGAACATATCAATTTATATGATGCAACACTTGTACGCATTAAATCAATAACGTATCGTAAATTCCCCCCTACGCTATTGGCTTTGGGTCAGAAGCTGAATATTTTTCATTTATGAATTCTTTGGGTGCTGGATTTATATTGCTCCACCATGTGCATCTGAATGGGTCCCAATGAAAATTGAGAATATAAGTTGGGTATGGATCCTGCTCAATTATTAAATATCTTAATCTCCTGAATGGAGATAGTTCATGACATGATTTGTCAATGAAATTAATTTTTCAGCATTAAGGGGAGAAAGAAAATAGCTGGAATGGAAAAATGAATTACAAGGAATGCATGATTATTATATTCATTTGATCCTCATGTGAACTTGAAGTTCAAAGAATAATTTATTTGAAGAATATTGTAAATAAATTGCAAAATGCATTCACTGACCCATAGAAATGGTAAAGAGAGATTTTCCAGCTGAAAATGCTCCAATATATATTGAAGTCCCTGAACGGACTAATCGGTTCCAGAGATAAGAATCCTCAAAAATAAAAGGAGCATATGAAAAAAAAATGGTCGAATCGAGGAAATATATGAAGGCATAATGAATGAAAAATTTCCGGAAGAGATTCAGGTACCTGAAAGTGAAAAAAACAATAATGAGATCTCAATATGTTTATTATTGCCAAAGTATGGAACCGATATGAAAATATTGTCGACAAAGTATTTACATATAATGTAGCGCTACAAATTACAAATTATAAAGAAATTGAGGATCATGGATAATAATTCGTCGAAGGATGTCGACGTGAATATTGGCCAAATTGACAATAAAGGATCCAAGATGAGTAAAACTCACTCGAGAAATGTGGAAATTTTTGGACTTGAAGTCCAAAGGCATGATGGTGTACAGTCAGCATGTTGGTGTACAACCAGTTAAATATAAATAAGTCTTTGTGCGAAAAGAAATAAGAGAATTGAAATTTTTGAGATACAAAGACTAGAAATTTATTTTAAGGAGTTTAATTCTCCCGTGGTGGATGCAATTATTTTTGAATATATGATCTGACTGTTTATAAAAGACTTTTGATGTCCAAATATTTGAAAGTGTGAAGTTAGTGGGGTACAAATGAATTTATGAGTAAAATCGTAATGAAAATGAAAGGCTAAAGTCGTAAGATATAAACTCAAAGGTCTCACATTGAATATATAAAGACATATTCTCTGAAGATGAATGCAATCCCGAAGATGGATGCGACCCCCTTCAAATATTTTAGTAGTCTGGCATTGTATGAACAAACTTGATATACATATAATGACTATGGTTATAGTCCATTCATATGGCTTATTGGACAATGAAGTTTATATGCAAATCCCTGAAGGATTATAGGAAGCATGTCAGATGTCTTGTTCAATAAAGATGAATAAAATCCTACATGAGCTTGAAAAAAAAAAAACTTGGACATATGTGGTACAGTTATCTCAAGAAATATTATTTGAAAGATATCAAACTGTGTATATTTGTTATTGTTGGAACTCTTGAAGAGTTCAAAACATAGTACAATATTGATAGTTTTGCAATAAAGATTTTGCAAAGATAAAATTTTGTCTCATCTTACTGATTAAGTAAGTATATTATAATAGTGAGGTTATTACTTATATTATGTAAAAAGTGTATTGAGATACTTTCAAATGGATAAGGTGCATGGACATGGTGTAACCATGATGGTTAGATAAATCATTTGAAGTGATAAAGTATCCTATTAACCTCAAATGAAGATGAAATTCTTTGGTCTAGTAGTACCATATCTTAATATTATAAGAGGATTAATGTTTTCTGTATACTTGCTAGCGAGATATAGTTCTTCCTTAATCAATGACATTGACAAAGAATGAAAAAAATATTTTAAAGATAAAGGATTATTTTATTTAAATAGATTTAGTTCATCATTACTTTATGATGTAGATGCTTGCTGATTATCTGACCTTCAGAGACAATGTATAAGGCAAATAAAAAATGTGTTTAGTTGAGAATACTAATTCAACACATCCAGAAGATGTGTAATTTGTTTTTGCAGGGAACTCTGTCAACCTTATTGTATGAAGATAATATGACATGTATAGTTCAGCTAAAAGAGAATTTAGCAGATTTACTTGTGATATCAAAAGCAAGGCGACATAGAAGTTCAACAAGTTCGCTCAAATGATAATTTAGCAAATTTATTTATGGAGACATTGCCAATTGCAACATTTGAGAAATTGGTTCATCAGATTTGAATGCGGAAATTAAAAGATCCTTAGTGATGTTATGATGAGGGGGAGATAAGCGCTGTACTCTTTTTCCCTTCGCCATGGTTTTGTCCCACTGGGTTTTCCTGGCAAGGTTTTTAATGAGGCAGCATGTAATGTGTATCAATAAATTGTGGATATTCAACGGGGAGTGTTATAAATAATTATGTTTTTGAATATCCACATTTATCTTTTGGTATTCTCTATGCATAGAAGTTTGAGTTTTCCTTTACTTTCTCTATGTACATGAATATGACCTTATCCCTTCATTATGTACATTAAGTTGGTACATCTCCCTTATAGATTCTTTAGCCTATAAATAGAGGCTTTAGGTGTTGATGTAAAGTTGATGAGATGAGTTGAATGATAAGAACCACTCTCCCCTCTTACTTTTCTCTATTCTTTGAGTATTCATATTTCTTATATTTTATAACAATATTTGATTTGATACCATAATACCAATAGATCCTTATCATATTTTGCACATCATTGTGGTCTCAAATTTTGTGCGTCTTTGTACATCATAGCATTTATAATTGATAGGGAGAAATCATTCAAACCTTTCATTTAAAAATCATTCAAACCTTTCATTTAAAAGGAGTCATTTTTTGGCATAGAGCTGAGAATTCTTTGGGTTACACTCTTAAGTATTGGATAGCAATTTATTATGTTACTCAACAAAGAATTGTTAATTCCACTTTAATATTCCTTTGGTATTCCACTCAACAAAGAATTGTTAATTCCACTTTACTCAACAAAGAATTGTTAATTCCACTTTAATATTCCTTTGGTACCCCCCAATCCTATGCCTTATTATTAAAAAGTCATGTATAACATCGCTAGTGGCACACCAAGCAAGTTTGTTATGTTACAGCTATTTTTAGGATATTTTACTTGACTATGATTAGTTATATTCATTTCTCCAGATTTTCATTTGGTTATCAGATATTTAAACTGATAAATGAAAGTATGGCTAGAATCTTACCTTAGTTCGTCGAGTGAGCTGCTAGGGTGAGTGGTTGAATGCATTGGTTGAAATGTCACAAGGATGACCCTACAAAAGAGACTCTGACGCTCAAGTTAGTAGGAGATTAAAGTGTTTAAGAGTTTAGAGTGAATAGAGTAGCTAATCTGTCTCTGAGCTTATGCTGGAGTATTTATAGAGGAAGAGAGCTAATGGGCTAGCGAAATCTCGGAGATATGGATCCCCAAAATCTCGGAGCCAGATAGACGTTGTGGGCTGTGTAACGAGTCCGAGATATGAGGAAGTCGAGTTCCTTATATCTCGGAGTCATGCAGTTTACCTAGTCTAGACATATCGGGCGAGCGACCCTTAAAGCAACCAAGGGACTGGCGAGCGACGTTAGGAATAGCAAGGGGCTGGCTAGCGATCAGCCTAAAATCATGTATATCATAAACTTAGTGACATTGTTAAGTTACTGTGCTCAGCATCTGTTGTATATATGTGAATTCCTTTCTTTTGAATTCCAGGATTAAGAAGCTCATTGACAGCGAGGCATTAGGTCTTTCAAGATTACGTGTGCTTTTACTTAACATGCACCCAGATGTAAAGGGTTATTCCTTGTTCACTGCCTGTTCCAATCTTAATGAAACATTAGGAAATTGATGAATTATATTTGAGTCTTTCCATCTTACAAACTCCATAGTAGTCTTAATAATATTTACATCTGTACAATTGATTGACAGAGATGAATTCTAGGACTTGTTCAAGACTTATTTTTATCAACCAATGGTCCAAGGTGATCTGCGTAGCTGTCTTTGGTCCTTATCTAGCTGTTTACTAAAAGGCAAAAGCAGACCTGATAATCCGAGTAAGCGTAAAGTATAAGGTACCTTATAGGCTTATACAATTTTGAGGCTTTGTATTCATACAAATTTGTTAAGGGTAGGGAAGGGATGAGTAATTTTGGCCAAAAAAGAAAAGGGTAGGGAGAGATGAGTAATGATAATGGTGTAAACCTTTCAATGTATCAAAAAATGTATTCTTACCAGTCCTTGTTGGGATTTTGACTTTAAATGAGATAAATGCTTTTTGTAGAAGGTTGACTATTTTGTTGCTTATTATGCTATTTTATTTTGAAAGTGCAGTTTTGCTTGGTTATCACTCCTCCTCATAGATTCCTTTTGTAATTTAAGTAATTTTTCTGGTTACTTTTTAGCTGTTCATCGATTTCACATAAAATGAAGTTGTCTAAAACGTCATAAATGCACAAATAAACCTTTTAAATGGTTCTCTTTTATCACTATCTGCATTTGATCTTTTCAAGCATATTTTCAACGTCTCAGATGTACTAACTTCCAGCAATAAGAAAACAGGTTCATCTCCCATTAATATTAACCATTTCTAAAAACCTACGTTAATTGGTATACCATCTATAGAATCTAGAGTAACTCCACTAATGATATCACCATATCATGACATCTCATGCTTATTTCTTGATAAAGGTTGTACATTATCCATCCTGTTTCAATAATTTACATGTGATTATCTTTTGTATGAGAATGGTTAATCACAATTATTCATAAGCTAAAGCTGTCTCCCTCATCCATTTTACAGCAGCCCACTTAGTCCCAGAAAGTACTTCACATGCACCATGTAAGCTCTTTGGATCTATTTGTCCATCTAATCCCTGAGAGAACGAATGACACAACCAATGACAAACATAAAATGTAAAGCAATGAATTTGGTAAGAAAAGTAAAAGCCGATATTTAAGAATAATTTAACTGATAACTCAATTTTTAAAAGATTACTGATAACTCAATTTTTGAACGATTGAAATTTATAATTTTATCTCTAAAAGATTTAGATAGTATACTTATTAGTCCTTTTTATGAATTAAAAAGTATATTGTAATTTTTTCAAAATTAAAGAGTATATCATTTAGATATTTTAGAAATTAATATATATATTTCAATCTTTTAAGGATTGAGTTGTTAATTGGCTCACCTTTTAAAGATGAAATTGTTAAATAACAAGAAATCAAGGATACTAACCATACTCCAGAAAAGCACTGCATTTCCTTTAATTGGTTTGACAGAGAGACCTTTCACAAGCTTTCCTCCACAATTACAATCACTTGAACCAGCCTGCAATACATTAATTGTATAATGTATCTTGATATATACAGTAAAGCTGAATACTTAAATGGTCTTTAATGTTTATAATATAAAACAAAAATAACTTTGCACATTTTCAAATTTATTTTTTATCTCTAAACTTGGTAATATTAACATGTATCTATATTATTATATATATATCTGATGAAATTTTTAGAAGTCGATTTTTAAAACTATAGTATACAATAAATTATTTTAAGGGTAAATTACACTTTGGTACCCTGTAGTTTGAAACCTGACACTTTAGTACCATGTGGTATTCTCCATTAATACTTTGGTACCCTTGGGAGCTATTTTGTAATTTTAACCATAACAAATTTTACAAAAATTACATATTGACCCCAAAAAATTTTCAAAAATTACAAAAATTCATTCCATGTTCATTAACTATTATCCATCCATCAAATCAAACTATTTCTTTCCCATGTATGTGTGTGTATATATATTACAGTTAACTCTAAAAAATGTATAGGTGCTGAATTGTCATCATCCCCACGTTAGTTACAAAAATTAATTCCACCTTCGTTAACATTATACACGTTCATTTAATGACTTGGTATGCTAATTTTCTCTCTAGACAAATGAACTTTTTACTTAAAATTTAAATTTTACGATTTTATTTTACATTTCTCTCATTTTTTTTTTGTCTTTTTTTTTTAATTTTAATGAACATTTTTTATGTATTTATATAAGTTGATCGACCGATATTATTATTGTATATTTTTAACTAAATTATTTTAAATTTTGTATAAATAATATGCTTGAGTGCTGACAGCTTGAGTCATATGATTTCTATTTTCCATCAAGAGGCGAGTGTTAGAGTGTCCAAATAGTAAGCTATATTTATATTATATGATTTTTAACTTTTTTTTTGGTTGTTGGTCGACTACTAAAGTCATGTATTATTAAAGTATTTATAAAATAATATTATGAATAAAAAACTAGCAGTAAATTGCTAAAGAAGTTGAATGAGTTTTTACTACTTTTTATTATTAAAAAAACTGAAAATGAATAGAATCTTATTGAAAAGTTGAATAAGTTTTCTTCCATTGTTTTAATAAATAGCAAAAATAATTTATTTTGATGAATTAAAAATTTAAATATTAATACAATATTTACAAGCAAAGCCTTCTTGTTATTATAAATAATTTTATAGCTTATACGTTCATGAAATATAAAAATATTAAAAAAATTATTATTTTTAAAACACAATAAAAAAAGTTATTATCATTATTTTATTTTTATATTTTACTTTCTATTTTAAAATGAAAAAAAATATTTACATGCATTGTTTGCATGAGAAATATGCTTGGAAAATGAAAAAACAAAAAATTGAGAAAATAAGTTCAATTCACCTTTGGGAAATATGTTTCACCACCTTCAACTTCATCACCTAAATACATGAGCAAAGTGGCTACTCGCTGCCCTTGCTTCAAGTTGACCTGTAAAATCAAAAGAAGCACAACAATGGTACAAATTAAATAGTTTAACCAAATAAAGCCACTTAAACGCAATCCTAAAAAAAAGTTAGGTAAGAGCATCATTTTTTATTCTCAAATTTTATATTAATTTTTAATTTTATTTCTAATATTTATCTATTGTCATTTTTTTTACAAAGTTTCATATTTTGGTCAATTTTATTCCTTACTCTTACTTTAATAAAATATTAACGACAAATTATATATGACTAATGATACATTATGTAAAATTTATACAAAAAGAAACTCATATTGAAGAATACGATAAAGATTGTCGTTAATTTGTTGAAAGAAGTTAGTTAAAGGATAAAATTGACTAAAATGTGAAATTTTAAGGAGATGAAATTAAAGAAGTTACTTTAATAAATATTGGTGACAAAATTAAAAATTAATATAAAATTTGGAGATGAAAAATGTATTTTTTTTCCAATTTACTATATAGAGTAAGCTAACAATTTGGTCTCTGAAAAATTACCGAGCTGGCAACTCGGCCTTTAAAAGATTAAAATACACATTTAGTTTTCGAAAGATCAAGATGATATACTTTTTATGCCTTGAAAGATTAAAACAATATATTATTTAGTGTATAAAAAAGATTAATTAATATATCATTTTGAAATTAAATTATTAGTTCACTCTATTATATATTGTAACTGAGAGGGCTAGGAATAAGACTTACAGGATCAACAAAAAAGTCTGGATGCGCCACATAATACTGATTCTTCTGATACCTCAAAACTTGCATAGGCTCTCCATTCTCAATTGGTACTTGAGAATACATAGAAATTCTTTTTTCGATTGCCTGCATGCATTTATGATAAAACTTCTAATTTATTATTCAATTAATTTTTCGTAGTTGTACATGACATGATGCCAACAAACCAAAGAGTAAATATAAAAAAAAAAAAAACCAATCTCACTGGGTAGTTAAGGTAAAAATAATTTTTGAAAGTAATTAAAAAATTACTTTAATTTATTATAAATTCACTTGTTTGGATTTGGAGCTAATGCTTTATGAAATTTCTCAATATTTTAATAAAAAACATACAAGATTTCACATTTTACTATTTTAGTCAAAAGTAATTTTTGTCTTTATCAGGCCAAAAAATAAAAATAAAAATGTCTTTAAACTTTATCTTAATTTTTAATTTTATCTAGAACATATCACATTTGGTCAATTATTTTATCCTTTTTTTTAATTTCATCCAATAAATTAACAATAAACTTAATGTAATTTTCAATAAATCAAGATTTATTTTTCTCTCTACAATTTTATATAATGGTAAATTATACTTTGATACTCTATAGTTTGACTACATTCCACTTTGATACCATGTGGTTTAAAACATGACATTTTGGTATCCTGAGGTGTGTACTGTTAACACCTTGGTACCCTGAACAAATTTTTCGTTAAATTTGAACAGAACTTCGCACGTGCACATGACATGTCTCCCTAAAACTCGATTTTCTCTAACTTTTGGCCAAAATAAAGATCAAACACAATCTGGATTTCGAAAAACACACCTCCCAAAATTTTCGGATTTTAGAGGTGCTTTCCGCAATCTATATTGTGTTCAATATTTGTTTTTGCCAAAAGTTTAGAGAAAATCGAGTTTTAGTGAGGCATGTGAGATGCACATGCGAAATTTCGTCCAAATCTAACGAAAAAATTGTTCACGGTACAAAAGTGTTAATGATACATATCTCGGGGTACTAAAGTATCACGTTTTAAACCATATGGTACCAAAGTGAAATGAAGTCAAACCACATGGTACCAAAGTATAATTTACCCTTTATATTATATAACATAATTAAGTCATGAAGCTTGCCATCAACTCATTTGATGAAATTAGTGTAAAGGATAAAATCTCCCAAAATATAAATTATTGAGACAATTTCTAATAAATAAATTTGAGGACAAAAATTAAAGTTTAGTGTAAAGTTTAAAAACCAAAAGATACTTTTGCCCTAAACTTTTTATAACATCTTATTTTGAATGAAAAATTAGATAACAAAAATAATTAAAGGGTCCTTCTAACATGTGCCCTAAGGGCACATGTTAAGGTTTTTTTAATTGGTCAAGTGGGTTTTCAAACATTAAAAATTATCTTTTAAATAAATTTTCGTAGATTTCAAGATATGAGATGCTCTATTTACCAATCAGAATAAATCTTAAAATGTGCCTTAAGGGCACATGTTAGATAAATCCTATAAAGGGAATATTTGAGGACTCTTCTTATCCATAAAAAATAACTCAATTAAAATTATACATAACAAAAAATAAATATGTGGATAATGAAAATTAGTTAACTACATATAATAGAAGAGAGAAAGTAAGGGATGAGATTAAGTAACTTTCTACAATTTTAAATTAAAAAAGTACAAATAAATTAAAATAAAAATCATAGAAATGAAATTTTATTATAAAATTTAATAATATATTTTTTTAATTTTAAAATTTTAATAATCATAAAGTTAAAATTAATCTTTACATGCTCGTTAAGATATGTAAAAAACACTAGTATATATATATATAAAGATATCTATATAAAGAGAGATATAATTTAATTTCACATACAATGAGAATTAATAAAACATTTAAGTGAAAAAAAATTATGATATAACAAACTTACCTGTACCATGTGAGATTTCCTATCTTGATAACTCAAGAACATACCAAAGCTTGTCCTTACAGAACTCTTGACACCCTAACAAATAGGTCAATACATTGGAGTTAGAGCGTATTTCTCAATTAAAAAAGTTCGGCCTCCTCTAATAAATGAACAAACAATTAGGTCTTTCTAAAATTATACAATTAATATTTCAGTTATTGAAAGATTGAAATATACATTTAATCTTTAAAAGGTTAAAACGATAGACTCTGAAAAATTAAAACAGTGTACTATTTAGTCCATAAAAATAATTAATAAGTATATTATTTTTATCTTTCAAAGACTGGCCGTATATTTCAATTTTTCAAAGACTAAATTGTTAGTTTACTCATTCTTTTATTTGTATATTGTATCTCTTAATAAAAAGAAAACTTAACTACATGAGTGTGACCTAGTGGTTCCTCACTTGGTCGCTTAACCAAGTGTGAGGGTTCCAATCTCACCTTTAAATATGAAAAAATTACATGTTCTGGTTCGTTAAATATCGCAATGGTCAATAATTTGATCTCTGAATTTGAACAAATTTTATACTTTTTTATATATAAATTTATATTTTTTAATCCTCAAATTTATGTTGGTTTTTCTTATTTTTTATTCTTTAAAGTTAGCTTAAAGGCTAAATTATTAATGATTGTGATATTTCAAAAGTCGAGTGGTATATTTCAATCAGTCAAAAAAAAATTTGTTAACTTAACGCAAATTCAAAAATTAAATAGTAATTTTTATTTTTAACAAATAAATATTACTTATATTTATACTATATCAAATGATATATCATATTGCATGTAATGTTTATATTGCATTTATATTTTTTATTCCCTTGTTCCAATATACGACTAGATTAGATGATTCTGTTTTTGGTTCAAAAAAAAAAAGAGGACTATGTTTTAACTTTTACATGCATTTGATTTTTTATATATTGGTTTTGATCTATGAATTATGGACATTGACAATAACACATGACACGATATAGATATGAACATACTAACATGTCAAATTTTTAAAATTAAATGGTAGGACACTGCATATATTTATATGTATAAATAATTAAAAATTTATAAATTTTATTGAAACTTTGAAAATTACAATATTTATTTATAATATATTTTATAATATATGTCATATGTATTATTATTTTCTATTTCTTATATTTTACGGAGGAAAGTGCCATGGGCTTTGTTTGTAGTATGTGTATATATATAGAGAGAGAGGAAAAAGTACTAATTTCGTCCCAATATTTTACATTTTGGTCAATTTTATCATTTGACTAATTTTTTTCAATAAATTAACGACAAACTGCATCATGTTTTTCAATCTGAATTAAGACTTGAGTTTCTTTTTCTATCAATTTTATATTACATATTATTAGTCATGTAGATTTCATCGTTAATATTTAACTAAAGTAAGAGCAAATAAAAAAAAATTAACCAAGATGTGAAACGTTAGGGACAAAATTGACAGTAAAACAAAATTGGGGACGGAATTGACAGTTGGTGTAAACTTTGAGGACGAAATTAGTACTATTTCCTCTATATATATAATCTTTCTAACATAATTAGGATGGAAGAAAGCACAACTTTATATGCTTTTGAATTGAAAATATTGTACCTCTCCTGTGGTTGAATTCACCACTTTTGAATCGTGAAGTTGAGGGAGGGCTATAGCCTTAAGATACTCACATTCCTACAATAATGGGAAAATAGTTCAATTATGTAAACAAATGGCTTGCATTTGCAATGTTTTAATGATCAACAAACTTTATTCAAACAAATGCATTAGTAAAAGACTAAAAGTTACTATGTAATTTAATTATTCAATTAACAAATAGGCAAACAAAACCATATTCATGCACTATTTCAGAGCAGAGCAATCTCAATTCTCAAATATAGATAAGAAGATTTTGACTGAGACTAGAATATTCAATCTTCATTGCCAAAGGACAGCACTTTGTAAAATAAAGATAACTATTAGTGATATAATATAATCAATTTATAGTTCTATAGTCATAGGACTAATATATAATGAACCCCATGTTCAAGAAAAGATGATAATACATTTCAATAGTACAGTAGACTTGGGTGGATAATCTAAGTTGGAGCTCTTAATATAAATGCATATTAAACAAAACTAACAATTAGATAAAAGGCATATATACCTCAATGCTTAGAAAGTTATGTAGCAAAATAATTCGTGGAGACCAGCTAAGAACTTCAGGTTTGACCTGCATCATGAATTAGCCGCTCAAGATAATAATAATAATAATTAAAGATTTTATCATGCAAACAAATCAGCTCCACTCTCACATTGATGATAAAGGCCAAAGTGAAAATTTGATCTCTTATATTTTGGTCAGGTTTCAAATTAGACCTTTATCTTTTTTTTTTTCTTTTTGTTGTAGATTTGGTTCCATATCTTTGTAAAAAATTCTACTGTTAATCCCACCCTAAATTCCCTTCATCTCACTCCGTTAAGTATGACGTGGACAAGTTGATTTTGAGGAGATTTCAGTCCAATATCTTTTTTTTTTCTACGTCAGTTGTTTACGTTACATTTAACAAGAGACATGGACGAAATTTAGGGTGAGACTAACGATGAAGTCTTTTGCAAAGATGAGACTAAATCTGCAACACAAAAAAAAAGTCTGATTTGCAACCTGACCAAAAAATAAATGATTAAATTTGCACTGAGTCTTTGACTGATGATAAATGATTAACAACTAGCAAACAAGTTTTTTTTGGAATAGTAAAAGCATAAAATCATTTATATTCACAATAAATGGAGGACAATAGTTTGATCAGTGTTAGATTATATGAAGGATATAAATGCATTCAATATCATACCACATTAGATAGGTATCATTATGTAGGAAGGAGGAAGAGGAATTGAAGGAATTTTCTTAACTCTTGTGTTCAAATGCTTAGCTTACTTTTGTATAACAATGATGATATATGATATTTTTAGGTTAGTTTTTATTATTGAGGAATGAATGGTGAAGAATCATATTTAAAGAGGGAGAAGAAGGTTAAACATATTTTTGCACTTCATAACAACATTGAGGAGAAAAAAATAAGATTAGCTTCTATAGAGTTTTGTGACTATGCATTGAGTTGATGGGAATTTAGAGCCGTCAAAACGAGCCAAACCCGGTGGGTTGGCTCGTTTAGCTTGTCAATTTGGCGAGCTGGGTTGAGAAAATTGGGCTCACAAAAAATTATAGCTCGAGTGGGCTGGCTCACTTAACTCGCGGCTCGTTGTGTGCTGACTTCAGTGAGTTGACGAGTTGGTGACCCAACCCACCTTATTTAAAAAAGAAAAAAAATATATGAAAAATTTAAAATTTGATACCCAAAAACTAAAATATTTAAGTCACAAAATGCAATTTATTGTTGAATTTAAGTTCCTTATGTATGAAAAATATTTTTAATTTAAAAAAAATAAGAAAAAAATGAAAAAAAAAATCTGGTTGATGTGTGGGTTAAGTGAGCCAACCCGGCTCACCAAGTTGGTGAGCCGGGTTGGCAAAACCTTGCTTGCTTGGGGTTTTTGGTTCGCCTGAGCCGTGGTTTGTGGTGAGCCAGCTCGAGTGAGCAAGGTTGACTCACTTTGACACCTCTAAATGGGATGAATTGAAAAGGACTATATATCTTGGTATATGGGAAGAGATGAAAGATACCATGAAGAGATTTGCTTCATCTCACTAGATGAAATTACCTCAACAAATCCATAGACTCATTAGTAATTCAGATGACCATCATAAGGTGAAGATGATTAATGACTATAGAAAAGGAAGAGAAGTGTGATGACTCTGGCTATAAATGAGGGTACATTATTTTCCAATAAAAATGATAAGGAAATTATATAAATTATATTGACTTTGATATATGAAGGTTTTTATTAATCACGAGAATGTTGAGTACTCTAATTGTATTGAATTTTTATTTGTTAGTGACACTCTTGATGTGAATGTCATAGAGACAGTTTTCCATTATCTCTTAAAAAAGAATCTGAACATCTATCAATTCAGAATGATGACAGCTTTATATGAATATTTGGAAAGTGAGAAAATTGAAGCCAAAGAGGAGAAAGTGGCAAAGAAAGAAAAGAAACACACTATTGTACCAATGAAAAGGGAAAACAAGTGTGACGACAAACACTAGTTTGATAGAAACAAATTAAAGAAGATTCGAAAGATAGTATATATGGGAAACAATCACCTATAATGTGTGTTTTATATAAAATAATTAAAGGTCTACCACCCTTAAGAAGTAATAAGAATTCTATGAAGAATAGACACTTCATTTTGAGGGCGTGTCGTCGTGTCAGACACGTGTCAGTATTCGACACCCGTACGATATCGACACAACACATATTCATAAATTTTAAAATATAAATCAATTTTTTGTAACTTTAACATGATAGACAAGATAAAATAATAATAGATATGACATATATTATGAATATTTAATTATTTTTTATATATAAATATATTCCGTGTCGTGTCGCGTAATTTTGAGAGTTTGGTGTGTCACTGTGTTCGTGTCTGTGTCCGTGTTCGTGTCTGTGTCCGTGTCCATGCTTCATAGTAAGAATCAAATAGATTTTATCTTTAGAGAAATAATTAATTTAAAGTAGATAGAGTAAACCATGAAAACAAATCCATTGTTTTGCTAAAATCTAGAGTAAAAATTAAAATCCATTGTTTTAACAATGGACTTTTCCCCATACATACCTTGGGTTTGATATAGAAAGTTTTTCCTTACTGTTTTTTTTTATAATTGTACAAAAATCTAGAAGAAAAATTCTTTTGTTTTAACAATAGACCTTTCTCCACGTATACCCAAATTAAATGGTTTTTTTTCTTTTTTACTTTCTCCATGTATACCCAAATTAATTTCATGAAAGAAAAAGTTAGCAAAAACAAAAGATAATTCTACGTACATATCCAAGACGTAAAATTCGTGCTTCTTTATCTTTTTCCCAAAGAGAAATACCTGAAAATCAGAAAAGATAAATGAAAAGGAAAAAATAATTTTAATCACACACAAACTACCTACATATACACATTAGTGGCTTTATAGGCCTTAAAAGGACATTAAATATTGTTTTTTTAATTTAAAATAACAAAATTATTACAAATCATAAATTTTATTATATTTTGAAAAAATTAAAAAAATTACAAAGTATTATAAAGTTAGTTAACCTTTCACTACGCTCTATGTTTTTAAAAAGTTAGTTTATTTTTTATATTATTTTGTATATCTTATATATTACTATTATGTAGGTAAAATTACAAGGATACCCCTCAAACTTAGTTTATTATGTAAGAGATCACCTGAACTTCAAAGTTTGACAGAGAATCCCCTAAACTTTTGTAATATTAATGCAAAAGACTCGTTCTATATTAAGTTGAAATCAAAGGCCCTTCAACTTTGTGATTTTCATCTCTAGGTTAATTTAAGTGCTTAATATGTATATATAAATCAAATAAAACTTCTCCATTTAGCCTTATCTAAAAAGAGAACTATTAATGCTAAAGTTCATGCCTTCTATGTCCTCCTTGAGCACACTGATGCAATGGAACTTACAATACCATTAACACTAAAGCAAACAAGAAGATCCCAAATTAAAGATCATCATATAGCATAGAAATAAGAGAAAGGAATTAGAATTTAGAAATGAGGAGAGTATTTCTGATTTTCTTTCAATATTTGAATGTTTGGCTTGCATGTAGACTAACTTTTTGAGGGTATTTATAGACTTACAAAAAGGACTAGATTCAACCACTTATTAAATTTCTATACATGAATTATATTAATCTAGATACATGAAAATTCTAGAATATTAAAATTTAAAGTACATACATCAATCTAAAATCTCCACATATACTTCTGTACACCCCATAGGAATCTTAAAGATATTAATTTCAATATTTCATATTATTAACAAGGGAAAGAGATTTGGTGGTCCTGGGGCAAAGTCAGTTCAAGAGTTGGATTAACTTTTAAATTTAAACTGAGTTGGTTCGAGTTTATTATTTTATTTAATTGGTTGGGTTGATTTGAATTTAAGAAAATAATCAAGTTAACCCGAATCAACCCAAGCCAAAAAGTGTTGGGTTGATCCATAAAATTTTTCTTTTATCCCTACATATTTATTGTTTTTCAATTTGGTCCCTTTTGGATTTTTTCTCTAGCTGGTTCCTCGTAATTTGTTTTTTAGGGACTAAAATGAGGAAAATAATCTATAAAGGAACCAAATTGAGAAAATAATAATATTTGGAAAAAGCAAAATATAACTTTAACCATAATTTTTTAAAAAAAAAATTGTGAGCTAGTGGATTGATTGGACTGAGTTGAGCGGGCTCAAAATCTTAAAACCTGCAATTCATCCCTAATTATAACGAGCTCAAGTTTTCTATCTCAAACCAACTCGTCAATCCAATCCAAATCAACTCAAACTAGTGAATTGGGTTGGTTTTGATGGGTTGGCCTAACTCACTGAACACCTCTAAGTATTGTCATCCATCTCTAACAATATAATGTAGGCAAATTAGAGGTAGGGATGTTCATGGGTAAGGTATGAGTAGGGTACCTTGATCCCCGGACCCGGACCTGTAAAAAAACATTATCCCCATACCTAGGCCCATACACATACCCGTGCAGGTATGAATATCAATCTCATCTACATACCCTATGTGTAGTCAAATACCCGGACTCGGACCCATACTTGGAAAAATTTAAATAAATTATTTTTTAAAAAATATAAATATAATTTAATTAAAGTAATTTTACTTTATTTTATTTTATTTGGTTAAATACAAAATAAAAAGGTTAAAAGTAAATACATCATATATGTTAATATTATATACATAGTGGCAACAACTAAATACATTATATATATATATATATATATATTAAAAAGAAAACATTATACTATAGTGGGTAGGATTCGGAGTGGGTACCCTTATCCCTGGACCCAGATCCATATCCGCAATTTTATATAGATAAATTCCCATACCTGGACCCATTCACTTTTTAGTTAGATCCAACAGGTAAAATTTATAGGTAACCACATGTATGAGTATTTTGATCATCCCTAGTTACAGTATAGGGAAAAAGAGCAAGGAAATTTTTGTACGTTTTAAAATGATTTCATATTTTTCAGGTGCTTCATAAAAAAACCATTAAACAATCAAGCTAAGCATTATTTTTTTCCTCTTAAGTTCTTAACTATTTTAAATTCCTTTATAAATATTTGTAACTAGAGTGTTACACCTTGTATACCAGTTGACAATTTAAAGAAAACTAGTTCTATGAACAATCAACTGTTGTATGTATGGCACAAAGATCTAATGTAGATTGCTTGGTCTCTCTAATAAACAACAATTCGAATCCTCTATAGTGCACTATAGATGTAGTGTTGAGAGAGAAATGAACAAGTAGAAAGAGAAACTGAGTTAGTGGGACTCACTTTCTCTTTCTACCATATTTTTTTCTCTATCAGCATTACACTCTAAAGTACTATAGAAGATCCAAACTAAATAAAGAGTGGGTGCATTAAACAAACTTACCGTTTTATTTTAGCTCATAAGTTCAACAATCATAGGAATAACAAGCTAAGGAGCAAAAAGGATGAGTATACTATGTTAGGGAACTCTTGACCTAAAGTGCTTAAGTAATGCTATTTGGAGGACTACTTTCTTTTCTCATTAACAAATCATCCTAACCAAAATGGAAATTAGAAGTCCTGGTAGGCAACAACATTACAGTTATAAGAGATTAAAGTGGGCATCAAAAGAAAAGAAAATACTTGGAAGAAAACTTGAACAACATTACAAGAAATCAACTTGCATATTCTATGAACTAAAATATAAGAAAGACGCTTACCTTGGGGCACATGAAGAAATCGATCTCTCTCATCAGTCTCATGTAATCTTCTAAATTGTTGAGACTCCAAACCTAAAATGTAGTTAATTCAACTGAAATATTAAAATTTTATTTTGACCCTTTATATATTAATATTTTTCAATTAAGTCCCTCAAAAAGTTTCTTTTTTCTCAATTTAGTTCCTCAAAAAAAATTTTTATCAATCTTAATCCCTCTATATAAATTATTGTATTGTAACATTAATTATTTGGTATAAATTATCAATTTATAACTATTTACTATGATTATAGTTCTAATATTTATATTTCATATATTATTTATTGAGTAAGCTAGCATTTTGGTCCCTGAATTTTACAGGCGATGGCAGTTTGATCCTTGGAATTATGAAATTGTACAACCCAGTCCTTGAATTATGCTAACTCGCTGTAAAATGGGCCTTTTGTCACCCAACCGTGCCAAAATGGTCCTAGGATTTACGAAATTGGGTTCATGAAATTGTACATCTCGGTCCCTGAATTATGCTATCTTGGTAGAAGGACCATTTTGCAGCGAGTTAGCATAATTCAGGGATCGGGTTGTACAATTTCATAAATCCAATGACCAAACTGCCAGCGCTTGTAAAATTCAGGGACCAAAATGATAGTTTACTCATTATTTATTTTTAAAATAATTAATAATTATTATTTATTACATTATCTAGTTCAATCATCAATTCAATTAGTTAAATCGATTAAACTATGAACCGATGTTTAGTTATGACATTGATAAATTATAATTATTAAAAATGCTGTAGATAAAATTATAGGGATATCCTTGTTGATATAGTACAGTTACTAGAAAATTGTGTGACTCGTTTGGGAATGGTAGGTAGTACAATCATCCCATGAATAATCAACTACTCTAATTAATTCCATTAAGCCTAAAGGAACCTAAATTTAAGAACTAGGCAATTAAGGCGAAAAGTCTTCTTAATGTAATAAAACAGAGTTGAGAAAACATTGTTAGTAATTCTAACCACAGAAAGTGAGAAAAATAAAACACAACATTTTTCAACATCTTAGAGAGATTTTAAGCCAAATATGAGTGCATTGTTTACTTTTACCACTTGGGTTCTCTGCTTTTTGTAAAACTGCCAATTGTGATATTGAACCTGTAATTCCATAAAAAGAAAAAAATCCATATTCATAATTAGCTCTACAGGAAAATAGAAGAAAATTAACAGCCGTATTATATAATACACTATATTACACAATGAGCTAGGAATTGCAAACCCCAACAATGGCATGACATAATATGTTTTTTTAATATAAAAGAAAAATAGATAAGAACTTAACGTTAATTTTAGTTGATTACTCATTTCCCAATCACCAACGCCCAACTATTTCTGTTCAATTTTACATTTGCTGTCAATGACTCAATTATGCAAATTAGCTTATTTGCATTTTTGGCCCATTCATTTCTTTCAATATATAAATTCTAGGTCAAATAGTAATTTTCGTCCTTAAACTATAGGCTTATTTTCATTTCGTCCTAAAACTATTTTTTCTTCCGTTTTGGTCCTCAAAATTCACATTCGTTCCAACGTTAGTTTAAAATGTGATTTCGTCTAGTTTCTGTCCTTATTACTAACCTGAACAATTGAGATGAACAATTTCTCTATCATATGTGTCATAATATGTGAATTGGCAAAAGGGAAAAGAAATTTTTCCACTTAATAAAAAAAATAATCACAAATTTATTTTAGCTGCTTGTCTAAGTTGAAAACAACCACAAAAAGCAGATATCACATTATGAGAATCAAAACAGAATAAATATTAAAGTTTGAAGACCGGCCAAAACAGAACAAAAATTAATTTTAAGACCAAAATGAAATTGACCTAATAATTTGAGGACCGAAAAATAAAATATTAAAAGCAGGTCCTGGATTACCCCTCGTCCGTCGTCATACTGAATTTGTAGGATACAGAAAACACTTACACATTTGGCCAAAAAAAAAAAAAACACTTACACAATTAATTAAATAAACACACACTGACACAGTCACACACACTGTTTTCTTTAGGATATTAAACCTCTTGAAAATAACCAGAAAGATAAATGAAAACAAAATTGAGATGAGAATAGAGGCTGTTTTTGTACCTATAATTATGCTAACAGTGGCCAATAGCAGAAGCACCCAAACGAACATGTTGGCGGGAAACATGGTGAATTTGTCAATGAAGACACAGAGAAACAATGGATTTTAGAGAATTGAAGAAGAAGAAGAAAAATTTTATTAGAGCGAAATTGCACAGCTTCAACACTAGACATTGCGTTTTTTTAAATAAAACATGAATGAAACTGCTTTCATCGCCCATTGCTTTAATTATTTACTAGTCAAAAGTGAACTTTTGGTCCTATATCTTTTGCTCAAGTCTCAATTTGGTCCCGTAACTTTTTTTACACTTTTTTCCCATATTTTTTGAAGTACATAATTGGTCCCGTATGGTCCAATATCTTTTTTTTTTGTTATAGATTTGGTTTCATATTTTTGCAAAAAGGTATACCTTTAATCCTACTATACGAGGTGGAACTTTTTACAAAGATATGAGATCAATTTTACAATCTGACCAAAAGATATGAGATCAACTTTGCGACCTGACCCAAATATATGAGACCAATTTTACAACATGGAACCAAATTGAGACTTGAGCAAAAGATATAGGACCAGAAGTGCATCAAAAAGAGTTGTGAAATCAAATTGAGACTTGAGCAAAAGTTATGAGACCAAAAGTAAAATTTGGCCTTTTCTTTTTAATCTCGTTTCCTGTGCCCCTTGTTTTTTTTTTTTCCTTTTTTTCTTTTTCCCGTTGTGGTAGGTAATTAAGAGAGTATACATTGGATTGACTGCCAATGGATTTCTTTCCATTTTACTTGTTAATCAAAGTCGTTGCAACTTGTTTTTTTTTTTTCGATTAAAGCAACTTGTTAAATATACATGTATATATAATTACCAAAAAAAATATACATGCATATATATATATAATGAGAATATTAATTTAAATTTTAAAATTAAAAAGTTTCGAATTTTATATAAAAAATATTTTGTTATTTTATAATATTGTGTAATAATTAAAAATTTAAATTATTGTATAACTTCTCATTTTCATAACTTTTATTTTTAATATATTACAATAAAAATAATGAGAGGTTTCTTTTTTTACATAAAATATTGTGAAGTTAGTTGACTTCCTCACATTACTTATTTTATTGGTTTCATCCAGCCTTTCTGTAAGCAGCCAATTTCCCAGATTCACATGAGAGTAAAAACTAAAATGCACAAAGTTCAACTATATATGGAATGGGCCACTATTAGTATTAGATTGAGAAACTCAAGAAAAAGAAATATTATTAAATAATTTATAATAAAAAGTAATATTACTAATTAAAACATCAAAGTTGACAATATTCAAATAATATTAATAAAGTTAGTAATTTTTTATTCATAATGATGAGAAAAAAATTTACATTGAAGTCAAGTAAATTTTTGGTGACAAAAAAAAATACAAATAAGAATAAGTGAGATTGCGAGCCCGTCCAATCTAATATATTACTATGTGATTCGGCTTGAAACAATTTTTTTTAAAACCCAACCCATCTTATTACTGTAATTAAGTCTGTAATTGGAGAATAAAATTTAACGTGAAGAACATACATGTGTGGAAAATTAAATTGAGTGAGAAATTATGCTTCCTTGTTCCTATCACTACGTTCTGATTTGATTCAGAATTGGATGGCATGCTTTTATTGTTTTTTTTTTTTTTCCCTTTTCACTAAAAAAAATCCTTCATAGTGAAGGAAACTGACTCCTATTCCTTCAAAAGTAGTGTCTAATTTGAAATTTATCATTATTAAAACCAATTTCAAGCTTTAGTTCAAATTAATTTTCCCGAGATAAACTTTTTAGAAAAAAATTATATAATATATTCGAAATTTTTTTCTTAGTTTCAAAATTAAAACTTCAGTACAACGATCACCTAAGGAAAAATAATTTGTTCTATATGGTTAAAAAAATAATGCATACTAATGATACAATCAATCAATTATAATTTGAAAAGGCTAGTATATTAAGCAAGCTTTTGAAAAGTGGATTGGTTATTTAACCCGTCAAAGTAATTGTTTAAGGTTTAATAGTCCAATCGGAATTGAATAGTCAACAAATAATTAAATTACAAAAATTAAAAATATTACATTAGCATGCTATAAATGAAATATAATAATTATTTTTATCACTAAAAATTAAATTGAGTAAACTATTAAATTGGTCCTTGGATTATTGGCTCGCTGACAGATTGGTCCCCGAATTTAGGAAATTGACAAATAGGTCCCCAAATTTTTCTAACGAGTCAAATAGGTCCCCGAATTTTTCTAACGTTAGTCAAATAGGTCCCCGAATAACATGCACAGAAGGACCTATTTAACAAATGTTAGAAAAATTCGGAGACCTATTTGACTCATTAGAAAAATTCGAGGATCTATTTGTCAATTTCCTAAATTCGGGGACCAATCTGTCAGCGAG
>QANZ01000288.1:5318-24783 GCA_003254925.1 Chamaecrista fasciculata | reverse complement strand
AGAGAGAGAGAGGTGTATGTGTGTGTGAGAGAGAGAGAAAGAGAAAAAATGTGAGTGGAAAAGATAAAAAAATGATGAGAAATGATAGATAGAGAGAGAAAATTATAAGTGTAATAAATGAGGGTATGTAAAATTACTATTTTGTCTAGTTCTCTTTTTTATATTTGTATTAAAGTATAGGTAATTATAGGTGTGTAAGTAGGGATAAATTAGTAATTGTAAGAGAAAATGAGATGATGTTGTAAATGAGATTATGATGTGGATGAGATGAGATGAGATGATGATGAAAAAAAAACCAATCCAGTACTGTTCATCCAATTCTAGAATGAGATGAGATGAAATGAGATTGGATTGAAAAATATTGAGCTCCCAAACAGACCCTAAAAGAGTGAGTTTTTTACATTTTCATTTTTCAAAAATACCATTGTGAAAATAGCATTTATTGAGTGAATATTTACATCCTTTGACTATCGGTGATCCCTTGAATTAGACAACTACTCAATGGTTGTAACTGGCAACTTTCAATTCGTACCCATCTCCTATTTCTCTGTTTTACTCTCAATTTTAAAACTTTTCTCCCATGTCAAATGTTAAACTCCAAAGTTCCCTTTCCCTTGTTATTGTTGGGGATGATTAAAATACTCATAACCGTGGGTATTTGTAAATTTTACCTATTGAGTCTGGGTCCGAGTAACAAATGAATGGGTCCGTGTATGAAGATTTACACATTTAAAATTGCGAGTATGGGTCGGGGACTGAGGATAGGGCTACCCACCCGAGACCCTACCCGCTACAATATCATATTTTTTTAAAAAATATATAATGCTTTTTGGAGACAAACTAGGATGTAATCTGCTCAGACAAATTTGTGACTTTCTCCCACATGGCTATTTAGCTTTTAATGACTATGTTTTCTTTTCCTTCTAGGTTCCCTGTTAGTCTGGTAGTAAAAATAAAACTTAAACATATATATATATATATATTATTTTAAATATATATAAAATTATTATTTATATTATAACTTCAATTTTTAACCCTTTTGTTTTGTATTTAACCAAAAAAATAAAAATAAAATAAATTCAGTTTAATTAAATTATATTTATAATTTTAAAAAATAAATTATTTAAATTTCTCTTGGGGTCCGGGTCCGAAGATTAAGGTACCTTACCCATACCCTAACCATGAGCATCCTTTGTGGATGACCCAACGTCCCTCTTGATTCTAGAAACTCTTCTTCGAAGTTAAAGGCATTCATCAATCCTTGACTATGAACGTATTATAATATAATATATTAAAAGTTATGTTATAATATATTAATATATGTTAATAAAATTTAGGTAAAAGTATTTTTGGCATCCTTATAGTATGTGATTATTTTTAGTTGTACTTTCAAAGTTTGTTTTTGGTCAATTGCACCCCTAAAGTATGAAGTCAGTTTTATTTATACCTGAAAATTTTTTTGAGTCAATTATAACCTCAATCTTTTCTTTCTTGTATCAATTGTACCCACAATCTTTTTTTTTTTTTTGCAAAAGTATTGTTAGTATCCTCAATGTTTCGGGTCATTTTCTGTTATACCCCAATATTTTTTTTGTCAATTATACTTCTAACATTTCACATTTGAGTCAATTATACTCCCACTTGGGGGTATAATTGATAAAAAATGTGAAACATTAAGGGTATAATTGGATACAAAGTGAAACGTTAGGGGTATAACTGAAAATGACACTCAACGTTGGGGGTATTAATAGTACCTTTGCCTTCTTTTTTGTGTCAATTGTACCCCAAATTGGAGGGTATTTGGGGGTACAATTGAAACAAATGTGAAACATTGGGGGTATAATTGACTAAAAAAAATTTAGAGATATAACTGAAACTGACCTCATACTTTTGGGGTATAATTGACCCAAAAAAAACTTTGAGGGTACAACTAAAAATGATAACATACTTTGAGAGTACTAATAGTAATTTTACCTAAATTTTATTAAGGGTGAATTACAAATTAAGTACTTGTGGTTAAGCCGAATCTCACATCACTGCCGTGTGGTTTGAAAAATTGCACTTTAAGTACCTGAGATGTGCGCCGTTTAGCAATTAGGGTACCTGTGGTTTTATTCCGTCAATTTTAACGGAAAATATGACGTGGCGCTCACGTGGGTCATTGAAAAATCAAATTTTGGTCCACGAACTATGGGATAAGATTCACTTTGGTCCTAAAACTATTTTTTATTTCATTTTGGTTCTCAAACTTTCATATTTGTTTCGTTTTTCGTCCCAAAAATGTTATTTCATATGGTTTACGCTGCTATTTCAAACCTAAATAATTAAGATGAATCATTTCTCTCTCAAATGTAGGAGTAATCACGGGCTGGAGTTGAGACCCGACCCGGTTAGATTAAGGGCGAGCCATCGAGCCTGGCCGAGCCAAACTTAGTTACTTCATTTTTTAAAAAAAAATCATATTTTTTATTTAACCCATTTATTTATTTTATGTATTTTTTATGTTTTTGTTCACCCCTACTCAAATACGTAATAATAAGTGAGTTAAAAAAGAGGGGAAGAGAAATTTTCATTCTTAATTACAAATCGGAGATAAATTTGTGGTTAATTTTTATCTCTAATTTATGACTAAGAATAATGGTGAAAATTTTGATAAAATCACATTTTGGAGATCAAAACGGAAAAAATGTGAAAGTTTAAGGACAAAAATGAAACAAAAAATAGCTTTTATGACCAAAATGAAACTTACCCCATAGTTTGAGAACCAAAAATGAGATTTTAACCTTGGAGTGGAAACCAACGACTAACATGCAAAAGAAACCAACGGTTAAGATGCAATAGAAATCGACGGTTAAGATACATTGGAAATCGATGGCTAAGATTGCGTCACGTCAGCATTTTCCCTTCAAATTAACGGAACAAAAACACAAGTACCCTAATTGCTAAATGACGCACATCTCAGGTACCTCAAGTGCAATTTTTGAAACCACACAGCAGTAGTGTGAGATTCGGCCTAACCACGGGTACTTAATTTATAATTTACCCTTTTATTAATATATATTATAATATAACTTTTAATATATTATATACTATACATAGATAATACACATACACATGTCAAATGCGGTAATTTGGTGGGGTAGGTGGGGAGTGGGGAAACCAAAATATGGGAGGAGAGTGTAGTGCAAATTGCAGCAATTGTTTTCTTTTTAAAAATGATAATGCTTGTATGCAAGTTGTCACAGCTAGTAACGAGATGCATACAATTTATTTGTTACAAGTCGCTACAACTTGTAGCCACTTGCGGCAAATTAATTTTCCTTCAAAAGTTGTTATTCCGCCGCAAAAGAAAATATATTTTAAAAAATATTTTTATTATAAATATAAAATAAGGATCATTTATTTTTTAAAATATATAATGGTCAAAAAGGCTACATACATATATATTTATAATGTTTAAAAAACTAGACAGATTGCTAAATTAGTTGAAGTACTAATTTAAGATTCATTGATTGAACTATGATTGAACCAGTATAACTTTTTTATTTATATATATATACATATAAATTTTAAAAATATAAAAATATGTTTTACAATAAATATAATTGACACTAAGTTAATTTTTTTTTTTAAAAAATTAAAATATTATGATATAGATAAATAATAATGATAAATTAAATATAATAATCTTAAGCTTTAAATTTTATCAAAACTCCTTAATTTGAAATTAATCACATTGAAATATGTATAAAAATAATATAAAGTTATTATATAAACATTTTTAGTAAAAATATCATAAATCATAATTAATTAGATAAGCTTAATCACGTCTTCCAATCAAAGAGATAAGATTGATAAACGACAGCTCACACAGTCACATACATATTTGTCTTGAAACTCTATACATTGTTTTTTCGAATATATAAATAATATAAAGTTATTATTTAAATATTTTTTTGAAAAATATCATAAATCATAATAAATTAGATAAGCTTAATCACATTTTTCAAACAAAAAAGACTAACAAATGGCATCTCACATACACCTTTGTTTTGCAACTGCTAACTTTTCTTTTATGGTTTGTTTTCTTTTCAAGGTCCATCACTTCATTGGTTGAAGTTGAACTATGTTTGAATCCATATAACTTTTATATATATATAATATATATTTATATATATATATATTTAAAATATAAATATACTTTAAAATAAATATAACAAATACTAAATTAAAAAATTTTAAAATATTACCATATAGATATATAAATTTCAAAATATAAAATTATGTTTTAAAATAAATATAATAGATACTAAATTAGTTTTTTTATAAAAAAAAATTAAATATTATCATATTGATAAATAATAATGATAAATTATATATAATAATATTAAGCTTTAAATTTTACAAAACTCCTTAACTTGAAATTAATCACATTGAAATATGTATATAAATAATATAAAGTTATTACATAAACAATTTTAGTAAAATATCATAAATCATAATTAATTAGATAAGCTTAATCATGTCTTCTAAATATAAAGTTATTATATAAATATTTTTTTTGAAAAATATCATAAATTATAATAAATTAGATATGTTTAATCACATTTTCTAAAGAAATAAAGGCTAACAAATGGCAGCTCACGTACACCTTTGTTTTGGAACTGCAAACTTTTATTTTATGGTTTGTTTTCTTTTCAAGGTCCATCACTTCATTGGTTGAGCTATGTTTGGATCCATATAACTTATATATATATAAATATAATAGATACTAAATTAGTTTTTTTTAAAAAAATTTTTAAAATATTATCATGTAGATAAATAATAATGATTAATTAAATATAATAATATTAAACTTTAAAGTTTATCAAAACTCCTTAACTTGAAATTTATCACATTGAAATATGAATATTAATATTATAAAGTTATTATATAAAAATTTTTAAGAAAAATATTGTAAATCATAACTAATTAGATAAGTTTAATCCATGATTATAAAAATCGGACCAGTCGGTTCAACCGGTTGAACCGTGAACCGGGTCCAGCCACAACCAAAATTGGACAGGCAAAGAACCGGACTGAATCGGTGGTGAATCTTCTAATGTGCTTTTTTTTTTCATTTTTGATTTTTTTATCCTTTTTTATAATTATGGGTAAATTGTTAGAGAATATTGATTATGAACTAAAATTTGATAAAGAAAGTGATCATAAAATGTCACTTGATGACATTAATCGATGAATATTATGAAAATTAACTATATTTATACTATTGGAATAAGAATTTTATCATTTCTAAGCTTTTTTTATTATTTTTAATTTATTTTTTTACCATCGGTTGAACCATTGAACCTTGAACCCCTACCTCGACTGGTTGAATGTGTGGTCCAATTTTTAAAACATTGGTTTAATCACATCTTCCAATTAAAGAGATAAGATTGACAAATGACAACTCACACAGTCACACATATTTTTCTTGGAACTCTAAACATTTTTTTTTGAATATATAGTTATGCAAATATTTTTATGAAACAAAATCATAAATAATAATAAATTAAATAAGTTTAATCACATTTTCTAAAGAAATAAGACTAACAAATGACAGCCCACACACACCTTTCTTTCGAAACTGTAAACTTCTTTTTATGGTTTTTTTTTTCAATATTCATCACTTCATTTGTTGAACTATGTTGGAACCCATCTAACTTTTATATATATATATATATATATTTTAAAAGAAAAATATACTTTAAAATAAATATAACAACTACTAAATAAAAAATTTTAAAATATTTTCTAAAGAAATAAGACTAACAAATGACAGCTCACACATACCTTTGTTTCGAAACTGTAAACTTCTTTTTATGGTTTTGTTTTTTCAATGTTCATCACTTCATTTGTTGGACTATGTTGGAATCCATATAACTTTTATATATATATATATATATAAATTTTTAAGAGAAAAATATACTTTAAAATAAATATAACAACTACTAAATAAAAAATTTTAAAATATTATCATATAGATAAATAATAAATGATAAACATAAAAATTTTATGTTTAAATTTTAATAAAATATACTTAAATTAAAATATAAAAAGACGATTATACTTTATCACATTGAAACATGTATATAAATAACATAAAGTTATTATATAAACATTTTTAGGAAAAATATCGTAAATCATAATTGATTAGATAAGTGTAATCACATCTTCCAATCAAAGAGATAAGATTGATAAATGACAGCTCACACACTTATTTTCTTTGGAACTCTATTTTTTTTTTCGAATATAAATTTATTATATAGATATTTTTTTTGAAAAATATCATAAATCATAATAAATCAGATAAGTTTAATCACATTTTCGAAAGAGATAAGACTAACAAATAACAGCTCACACACACCTTTATTTTGGAAGTGTAAACTTTTTTTTTGTTTTCTTTTAAATATTTATCACTTCATTGGTTGAACTATGTTGGAAGTTGGAACCCATATAACTTATATATATAAATTTTTAAAATAAAAATATACTTGAAAATAAATATAACAAATAGTAAATTAAAGAATTTTAAAATATTAGCATATAGATAAATAATAATGATAAATATAAAAATATTAAGATTTAAATTTTAATCAAAACTATCAAGTTAAAATATAAAAGACAATTATACTTAATCACATTAAAATATGTATATAATTAATATAAAGTTATCATATATTAACCTTTTTTAAAAAAAAATATCATAAATCATAGTAAATTAGATAAGTTTAATCACATTTTTCATAGAGATAAGATTGACAATACACAGCTCACACTATTTGTCTTGAAACTGGAAATATTTTCTTTTTCGAATGTGAAGTTATTATATAAATTTTCTTTTTGAAAAATATCATAAATCATAATAAATCAGATAAGTTTAATCACATCTTTCAAAGAGATAAGGCTAACAAATGACAACTCACACACACCTTTGTCTTGGAGCTGTAAATCGTTTTTCCGATAGTTTGTTTACTTTTCTAGCAAAAAAAAATTGAGATATTCACATATTGCAAGCGTTCTTTTTTACCAAATTTATAATGTGCTTTCGAAATTGAATAGGAAGGATGATGGCCAAAATTTATTGCTTAGAAAAAAGAACCAACTAACATAGAAAGCATCTGAGTTTTCTAGTTTAGTCGATTCTTGACTAATATGACCACTTGATGGTCTTTTTTTGACAAGCGACTTTTTCTGTTCTTCAACCATACAAGTTGCCAGTTCACCGATTTTCTTTTATTGAACCGACTTGTCCGGTGCAGTTTTCTTAACATTGTATATATACTCTTCTTTCAATCACAACCTCACAAGACAACTCCCAAAAGTTTTTGTATTGTCGATGGCATCGCACGGCCTTTAGCAAAGGACATGCGATAAATGAACCTTTGTGATTTGCTTCCCTGGTCTCATCTATGCGCTTCAATTCGAGACCAACTTGTGGAGCCGCACACATAGGTTCTCTCGAAAAGATTTTTATGGAACTCGCTCAGTACTATGATTAATGTTATACTGATCTTAGCCCCCAATGCATTGGTAAGTAAATTTTTCTCCCCCTCTTTTAGACAAATTTTAAACATTTTAGTTCATTTAATCTCAGTGTTTCTTGGTTTATTATCATCATGAGTAAATAGTTATTATTCTGTCATAAATCGGTGCAATGATTTTTTTTAACTGAGTTTTTTGTGATTTTTCAACAATTTTTGTCCTTGAACTAGGACTTTCTTGTCTAAAAACTTAGTTAAAAAAACTTTAATATATAAAAAAATAGGAGCCTTTTAACGCTTTATGCCTTTAAATTGCTAAAAGGAATTCTCTATATAATTCATAAATGGGATGAAATTATTGAAATGATTATATAATAAATTTTTTGGTTAAACACTATCCATTTGCCTTTGTCAAGTTCAATCAAACCCTTGTAACATTGCAAAGAGATATATAGGATTTTATGTGATATAGATTTTCTATCTTAGACAAAAAAAAAATGAGAAGTTTGGATGATGCTAATTAAAATTGTACAAGCTATCCTTTGACAAACAATGATCTAGGTCTTTGGGGTATACAGTGCAATCTGTAACCCAACCCATAACACATGAAATGTTAACTCTATATAGGCACCTACCACGAATGTCTCGTTTCTCTATGTCGAACCACAACTCTTGATTCCTTCCTCCTAGTTGCTCGCTTGTTTGCCGCAACAAAACCCATCGTAGATGCCATCTTTTTAGGAGCCTCTTGCCTAACCATATCACTATCCCGTACACTACCTACTACTATTGCACCCACAATGTACGCCCCACCTCTTCCTCTATCAATGCCTTCACAAATCTTGTGCAAGCCTTGAAGCCTCCTTTGTAGAACCACAAGGTTTAGATTCTCATGTACTCAAAGCTCTACCTCCTCTTCATACTAATCCTAGCCTAGGATTCAAAGCTCGGAGGTTGAATGAGAATAACCATGTCAATTTCATGAATAACTTGGAATTTATTGCCACATACAAGAAGCGCAGTTCATTGTAGCCAAGAAGAGAACTTCCTTAGGTTTTCCAAATGTTGATGACAACAAAGATAAGGACATACAGTTTCAAACCCCCAAGTAAACAGGACTCATTGATTTGTCAATATGAACTTGCATGTGTGCCTCCCATTGTGTTCCAGTAATGGTAATAGGTAAGAGTATTAATTTATTTTAACTCTAACTTTACCTTGATTTTTTGCTTCGAATTGTATTGTAACTTCCTTCAGAATTACCATAAAAGGAGTTCTAACTTTCCCATGTTTGGTTCTATATGTTGACAGAAGTTGTGATCAACAATTTTATTTTCAATAAAATATTGTAGAGTATGCTCAAGCAACACATGTTTGTTTAGAAGATAATTCATAATAATTTTAAAACAGTTTGTTTCAATATTTTACATAGTTTTTGGTTTCATATGTCATTCTAATAGTTATTAAAATACCTTAACAAATCATACTTTTTCAATTATCACCTAATGCGGCTTTAAAAAAGGATTGGTTTTTTAATGTGTTTAATTAACCTATAAAATGGTATATGAAACCAAAAATTTGGTAAAATATTGAAAATTTGCTTTGAATTTGTTTTGAATTATCTTCTAAAATTTTTTTTCCATATAATATTTTATTGAAAAACAAATTGTTGATCACAACTTTTGTCAACATATAGAACCAAACATGGGAAAGCTAGAGCTCCTTTTTTGGGAATTATGAAGGAAGTTACATTACAATTCCAACTCCAAAACTAAGGTAACATTAGAGCTAAAATACACTAATACCTTTACCTATTACCATTACTAGAATACAATGGAAGACACACATGCAGATTCATACTAACACATCAATCAATCTTGTCTGCTTGGGGGTTTAAAACTTCTATGCTCTTATCATTGTTGCCATCGACATTTGGAAAACCTAAGTAAGTTCTCTTTTTTTTTCTATAACAAACTACGCATCTTGTATGTGGCAATAAATTTCAAGTTACTCATGAAATTGACATGGTCATTCTCATTCAACCTCCGAACTTTGAATCCTATGATGGGATAAGTCCACAGAGGAGGTAGAGCATTGAGTATATGAGAATCTAAACCTTGTAGTTTTAGAAAGGAGGCTTCAAGGGCTTGCACAAGATTTGTTAAGGCATTGATAGAGGAAGAGGTGAGACATACATTGTAGGTGCAATAGTAGCAGGTAGTGTATTGGTAGTGATGTGTTTAGACAAGAAGGCTCCTAAAAAGATGGCATCTACGATGGTTTTGGTTGCGGCAAACAAGCGAGCAACTAGGAGGAAGCAAGAGTTGTGATTCGACACAGAGAAACGAGACATTTATGGTAGGTGCCCATAGAGAGTTAACATTTCATGTGCTATGGGTTGGGCTACAGACTGCACTACATACCCCATAGACTTGCATCATTGTTTGTCAAAGAGTAGCCTGTACAATTTTAATTAGCATCATCCAAACTTCTTTTTTTTTCTAAGATAGATAATCTATAACACAAAATCCTAGACATCTCTTTGCAGTGTTACAAGGGTTTGATCAAATTTGACTAAAGCAAATAAGTAATGTTTAAGAAAAAAGAAATTGTTTATAATAATTTCAATAATTTCATCCCATATATAAATTATATAAAGAATTAATTTAATGTTTTAAAGGCAAAGAACATTAAAACGTGCCTATTTTGTTATATATTAAAGATTTTGTTCATTTTAGCAAACTTTTAGACAAGAAAGTCCTTGTTCAAAGACAAAAGTTGTTGAAATATCAAAAGAAACTTAGTTGGAATATTTCACTGCACCAATTTATGAGACAATAATAACACTTACTCTTGATGATAAGAACCCAAGAACACAGTGAGATAAAATGAACTAAATTGTGTAAAACGACTTGGCTAAGAGAGGGGGAGAGAAATTTACTTGTCAAAGCATTGGGGATTCTAATGAGCATAATCTTATTCATAAATTTGAGCAAGTTCCATAAAAATATTTTCCAAGGGAACCTGTGTGTGTGGTTCCATAAGTTGATTGGAATTGAAGAGCATAGATGAGGCCAAGGAATCCAATCATTTTCTTTTTTGATTGGGACTCTAGAACAAGGGAACATGATAAATTTAAAGAAAACTTGTCATTGTACTCTACTTTTTTGGTTGATGCATTCTTCACTAGTTCAGAATTATTATGTGGTTTTAGTTGTGTAGCAAATGGCGAAAAACGAAAGAATTCAGGGAATGACTTGATGGAGAAATTAAGAGGCCCACAAAGTGATAATAGTAATTTCCCTCATGAAGTTGAAACTACAAATGAAGTTCCTAATATCTCAAGCAATGATGAAAACTTTACTCCATCCTCAAGTGACATTGGAACTTTGCCACAAGAAAAAGATGGGCCTCTACTTGTTATGATTATAGGTAAAATTAAGGTTTTATTAATCTTCTCATTTATTATTGTGTTTATATTTTATCTTTATTTTGTATACGTTAAGGTTTTTATAATTTTACATGGATGTATACTACCACTGAAGAAAAAAATGTAAAAAAAATTGACTGCAAAAGACATTTGGCACCTGGATAAAAATTCAAAGGTTAAGGTGGACTCAATGGTAATAATGGGAATGGAAATGATGAAGGTTCAAATCTGCTTGTTAGATTCTTAGGCACATTTGCCCGAAATCCAACACTTTGTCCTTTAAACATTAAAAATTGGCATTACATGCCAAAAGACAAAAAAAACCCAACAATGGCAGATAATAGAGGTAACAATGTGAGATTAGTTTTAATTCAATTTTTACTATCTCTTTATTACTGCATTTTAACAAGTAATTGTGCATTGAATAACATGTGAAGGAGAACTTTTTGTTTGATTATGCTGCTGGTTGCAAATGGGTTATGAGCTCATTAAGAGAAAGGTTCAAATCTTACAAATATAATTTAAGGTTCCAGGACTTCTACCTTTTTAGTAGCATGGACGAGTTACTTGTCAATCGTACACCCAAAGTGGATAGTGCTGAGTGGTCAATTTTTGTACGTTATTATCATAATGAAAAAGTGAAGGTATGAATCTTTAAAAGGAGTATCTCATTAAGTTAATGTTGAATTATATTTGGTTCATGTTACTAACGTTAAGATGTTAGGTGATATGCTCACAAAATGCAAACAATTGAAAGAAGCTCAAGGTCCCTCATGCTGGTGATAGTAAAAGTAATGCCAGGAAAGGTTCTCAAATGGTATGTTAAATTTGGTTTCTTTAGTTATCATTTAATGTTGTAAATTTCATTTTGACATTACTCATGTTAGTTGTAGGGTAAAAAATTAGGGAGGCCTGTATGTCGAACTGAGGTTATTTTGTCAAATTTACTAAACAAGAATGGGAATTATGTCAATGAAGAAGCAGTGAACTTGGCAATAAGTTTTCGATCTGATTTTGAATAATTTGTGGTTGAATTGCATGATATTCAGTTATGCTTTGATGGTTTAGTTGCTGGTTTGAACAAAGCTTAGCAATAAGTTTTGTGTGTTTTAGTTGCTGATGTTTTTTTTTTTGGCACTAGTAGTTCAATTTTAAACTATTTTTTTGCTTCAAAAACTGAACCAACTTTTGGTTGAATTCTGAACCAATTTTCTAGTTCAGTTTTGAACCAGAATATGGTTCAATTTTGAACTAGAAGGTTTTTTAATTTCTTGTTGAGGAAAAGTTAATCCTCCTTTATATGTTTAATGGTATCACATAGACCATACAAATTATATGTACATGAATTATAGATTTAATGGCATCACATAGACCATAGCTTCGTGTTTGTATATGATATATCATGCATGAGTCTAAATTAACAAGTTAGTTAATTATAATGTGACTCAAGGTTCTGTTAATTTCTATGTTATATTAGTCCCCAACTCCCTAGTGTGTGCCTAACTTCTCTCAACTCTCATGCAAGTGCTATATATACATGTGCTCTAATAATTTTCTTTCTTTTTCATTCGAAAAATATATCACCTACATACTATTTTTGCATACCACGCATGCTTCGGTCATATACTTAAATTTAAAGATATAACTCAAGAAACAAAAAGCAAGGAAATCAAATGGAAAAAGGATGAAGATTTTATATACACACACATTATTAAGGGTATTTCTTATCAAGTGCATGATTGAATATAATGAATAGTAGCAACCATTAGGTTATCTAGTATGTTGTTTTGTTGTTGGAATTAGGCATATTAGAAACATAACAGCTTTTGTTACTTTGTGAGTTGGTCTATTCATTTTATTGAATTTTATAGCAATATATGCAATTAATTTGCATTTTTCAATAGCACTATAGTTGTGGCTCTGATAGCGGACACCCGTCGTAAGGTGTCCAGCGGATCAAACTAATAATACTTGAGCCTTGCAAGTATTACTATATTTATTATAATATAGTATAGATGCTAACTCAAAGTCGAATCTCTCGGGGAACTTCACGGTTAAAGATAACTATTATTTATATGAATATCTATGAACTTAGGTGAATCTATTAAGGTATAAGAACAACTATAAAAGGTGAACAAATAATAATATGAAGATATCCTAGAGAATAATCATGAATTTCACCATCCTAGTTCATAAAGATACGGGATTGAAGTGTCACTTTAATTATGTAAAGAACCATATTCAATGGTATTAATCCGAAACTTCGAATATAATAACTAAGAACAATGGTGAAAGATATAGAATTAGAATAGATAACTCAACCAATTAATGGGGAATATGAGCATTTGTTTATTGATCTTCAAGGCAATCTTTATTATTGCAGTATCGGACCAATGAACAAATATAAACAATGAAGAACAATCCTAATAACCATACTTTCTAAGATAGATAGAACACTCTTTGTAAACCAACCATGTAAACATGTTTAAAGAGAAAACTTTATTAATCATAAAAGAGATAGACTCCAGGAATATCAACAATTATCCCTAATAAAGTATTGAACTATCAATCCAAACATATAATTGTATCTTGAATCAAATACCTAGATCTAAGAATAATTAACAAACATAATTAAACTACAACTCCCTGGATTATGAAAAATGATGAACTCTGGCTTCCTTCAGATTCTACTCTAGGATAAAGAACGTTTAGGCTCTCATCATAGAGACCTATTGACAGCTACTCTCTCCCTATTCTATTCTACCTCCAGTTGAGGTGCTGAGGTGTTTCTGAGCGTATTGAGATGTGGAATGTCGAGCTCTATTTATAGGCTTGAGTAGTATGCTTGGTCCGCAAGTTTAGGAACAATTTGGCTTTGTGTCGTCACTTGGGCCGGAGGCACATACGACGGCTCAAAATATATTCACCGAATATTCCACTAATATCTTGTTATCTTGAGTCCCGGTCGTCCAAATCTTCTTGTAGACTATGTCTCTTCTTACGTCGTCACTTGGGCCGACGGCACACATGATGGCACAAGATCATCTTGTGATTGTTAGTATCTTCTCGTTGATTCTAGATGATTCCCTTTGGTTAGACCCTGTTTGGATATCTGAAACACTGAAAAACCCATTAAATAGCACTTATTTATAAAATACAAGAGAGTAGCTCTACAAATGTCAACATCTCTAGTGGCAGAGTAGCTCAAAACCATATCGAAGATTTAGCAAACCAAGTGAGTACTTGTAAGAGAATTTGGCTGGATATCAAGAGACCAAGTTAGAGCTTTCACAAACTCAAGATAAGCTTTCAAAAACTAAAGATAAGTTGAATACTCTTTATAAATTCCTACAAGATAAGTTTGGTTCTATGTACCCAACCTTGATGAAGATGGTTTGCTTTAATTATGTTTTTTTTTTGTCTTAGTTAACTTACTTTTGGTTACTAATTCATCTAAAACTTTTGAAGCTGACAACTTTTTGAATTTTGATGTAATGTCATTATGCCATCATTAATAGATGTATTTTGCTTTCTCATATGGATTTGTTATTAGTAAAAAAAAATTCTATTTTGCACTTAGTAGCTAATTAATCAAGGAAATGTAATTGCAGCTTTTTCTTTTTGAAAAAAAAACACAGATACTTAGCCACAATGATAACCGTAGCTAATTATTTTTAAAAAAGAAAATAAAAAATTGTTTTGCTATGATCATACCCGTGGCTAAATAATAATTGTAGCAAGAAAATGGAAACTTTTTACAACGGTTCCCACCATCTTAAAACGAGGGAACTAAAAAGATACGAAAGACACTTAGCCACGGTGTACGGTTTACACCGTGGCTAAATGGATGCAAAAAATACTTGTTTTTTTTTTTAAAAAAAAAGAGCCAAGAAAAGAATAGAGACGCTGAAAACCGTGGCAAAAAATACATTGCTCACGATTTCACCGTAGGCAAGTGAATGCTACAACGATTATGATTATCGTGACTAATAATAAATGGGATGCTCGTGTTAGGTACAGTTTATTGAACCGTGGCCATATTCATTTGCCACGGTGCGTCGCCTATTTAGCTACGGTTTTTACCGTGGCAAAACGCCGGTTCTTTTGTAGTGAAGGTTCGTTTTCCCATTTGAATAACTCGCATGTCCTTTGCTAAAGGCCATTGGACGCAAGAGATAGAAGAGTTATAATGATAGAAATTGTAAAGGACAAGAGATAGAAGAGTTATAATCTAAGAAGCATGGACACTTCATTTTGAGGGCGTGTCGCCGTGTCAGACACGTGTCAGTGTCCGACACCCATACGACACCGACACGACACATATTCATAAATTTTAAAATATAAATCAATTTTTTGTGACTTTAACATGACATATAAGAGAAAATAATAATACATATGACATATATTATGAATAAAACTTGTAATTTTTAAATTTTTCATTAAAAATTATGAATATTTAATTATTTATATATATATAAATATATGGCGTGTCGTGTCGCGTAATTTTGAGAGTTTAGCGTGTCGCTGTGTCCGTGTCCGTGTCGTGTCCCGTGTCCGTGTCAGTGTCCATGCTTCCTAGGTTATAATGGTACTCACGTTGCATCTGTAAAGCAAGAGGGTTTGTACAACTTCCCAATGCCCATATCTGCAAGCTTGCATCAAGGCTATCTTCAAATCAAGCATCAAAATAAACCATATTTTCAAGTGAGTATAGCATATACATCTATCAAAAAGAGAACTACAAAATAGAAAAACCCAAATTAAATCTTATAAGGCAGCGTGCTACCCTGCTGGTATCAATTGAATTGACATCAGATCTATGGATCTCCTGTTCTTATATATGCACACTATGGTCATCTTTCATTTTTTAATACATGCACCACTTGATTGCATAAATTAGCATCGTATACTAATTTTGATAGCCGGATCACAATGGAAAGTCTATTTTCCTATTTCAAATACAGAACATTGGATTTTTCCCAAATGGATAATTCACCATTCAGTGATGAGTCTATCTCACCATTGGTAATCCCAGCGTGTAATTGGACTAAATCACCATAAAACTATAATTAGTTCGGCCATGAAAATCAGAAGCACGTAAATTAAGCAAATCTCATTCTCGTACCTGCCCGCAATAATTCCTTGAATTCACATCGGCTCCATTCTCAAGCAACAATGCCACAATCTAATTGAACCCCATAAAGTAATCAAACAGAAATCAGAAAAAGAAAAACCATGAAAATGGTTATTCCATAAGAAACTACAAAAAGATAAAAAAAAAAATGTTGATATCACAACCTCGACCCTTAGCAGCTGCAAAATGAAGAGTACTTAGAAAGACAGGGATTACAGTTCAAAAGCATCTTTGCCTCAATCAAATTGCCGTCCCTCGCCGCCGACACTAACCTGTCGCCGGAGGCCGAACACCTAAACGAATTTCCCATCTGATTTCGTCTTTTTTTTTTTTTCTATGAGAAAATCCCTCAAACGCAACAATGGCAGAAGAAATCCCCCTTCAATAGAGCATAAACTCAACGAAATGGGATAGTATGATATAAATTACAAAGGACAGAACGAAACGAAAATGGGTTTTGGGTGAGAAGCCGGTGATCGTGAATATGAACGTAGTAGTAGCATGTAGATTGAAGCAAGGCTAGTGTAGACTGTGGTTGGAGATGTATTTTGTTTTGCAATGAACAAACGGAAAAGATAAAGGCAAGTTTGTATTTGAAGCCAAAACTTTTTTTTTCGTCTGAAGAAGCAAACTTTACCTTCTGCTCTTTGTTTGATACTACGGCTCAGTTCGTTTGGGCTTATAATAAAATCTGCTCTGATTATAATCAGAGTATAATTGTAGTTGGTAGATAGAAGGTTAAGGAAATTGATAAATTGTATAGGGGTAGAAATGGTCGACCAATAAGGACTAAAGTGTAGCATTTTTTAAATCAGGCCCCGACATTCGGTGGACCACCGAATAAAATGGTCCACTGTTTCGCACAAGATGAGAGAGAATGTAAAAAAACACTCCGGACCCGAAAAAAATTTCAATGTGGCTCATTTCAGGTATTCGGTTGACCATTTTTTGCATCGGTGGACCGAACGTCGGGCCTGATAGCATTCTCAGGTTGAAATTCGGTCGACCATTTTTTGCATCGGTGGACCAAACGTCGGGCCTGATATCATTTTCAGGTTGATATTCAGTCCATCGTTGGCAGAATCGGTCGACCATTTCAGGTAAATTACTATTTTAGCCTTGTGATGTGTGATTGAATGTATTATAGTATAGGTAATTATAGGTATATATAAAGGGGTATAAGTGTAATTGAGTGTGTTTGATTATAAAAAAAATTAAGATTATAATTTGATCAGAAAAAAACGCAAACGAACATATTTATTACGATTATAATCAGAGCAGATACATGTGTCTTGGATTCTCCTCCCGTACGTCAAAATCACAATGGTTTGGGATTTGGGATTCCTTTATGGCTTTATTTCTTTATTTCTTTATTCTCCGTTTGAACCTTTTCCCCTTGTCTTTCTTCTTTTTTTCAAAAGAAAAAAATCTAAGACCTCATTTTGGTCTTTAATATTTACCATAAATTTTATTTTGGTCCTTAATATTTTTCTAATAGTTTCATTTTAGTTCTAATAAGTTCCACGATTGATTTTTAGCTACTAAATGTGATTATATTTCTCTCATTTCAAGTCTAAATGCGACGAAATTGAAGCTACAGATTACTTAACAAGTTCTTTTGCTGGCAGCAAATAAGATCAAATCAGACCTTAAATTGGGGCAGAAAATGCGTCACTCGTTTCATGGAATTTTTTTTTTATCTGAACTCGTTTCATGGAATTAGTCATATCTCTTTCGTTTCAATTCTGAATGCAGCGAAATTGAAGCTATGACTTATTTATGATGTGTTCTTTCTCTATTCAGTTGGGACCATCAGCAAACAAGGTTAAGAAGTACTCCTCAAACGCCAATTTCAACTTTTGGAGTATTATTTGACCTCATTTTTTTGACAATCCCCAACTAGACAAAAATAGAACTTGTCAAAGTAACTCATAGCCCTAACTTTGTCGCATTCATATTGATACGAGAGACATATGATAAACTTCATGAAACGAGCGACCCAATATCATGCCTAATTTAATTTGACCTTGTTTGTCGACAATCCTAATTAGACATAAAGAAAACTCATCAAGAATGTCGTAACTCTAATTTTGTTATATTCATAATTGAAACAAGAGAGATATAACCACGTTCAATAGTTATTAGGGACTAAAATAGAAGTATTGGAAATATTAAGGACAAAATGGAACCAAAAAAATAGGAACCCATATGAGATTTAGGATAAATGTTAGAGATCAAAATGAGATTTTTTTCACATATATGTTGTTAAAAAAGTAAAAAACCTGTACCCGTATGCTATGTTTTTTACTTTTATATATGCATTTGGTTGTTTTAAGTACAACAAAAAGTCCCATATTAATTCCAATCATCCTATAAAGTTAAAATATAGTCGTTTTCTTCACCATTTTTTAACTCTCTCTCTTGCAATATGGTTTATATTTTCCTCTTAAATGTGGTTTGAGGATTTTACACAAAGTTGAAAGAAGATTTGCGAATTAACTTAAGGAAAATTTAACACGAAGTTGAAGGAAGATTTGTTATCATCATTATGAAGATTTCTCAAATTGAAGGAAGAAAATTATTTAAGAGTATATATCGTGATCAAACTTGAAGATAAGAATTTAAAGAATGTGTAGTTTTATTTTACTTTTTTTTTTTAAAAAAAAAAAACTTGATAAGCATTTTTTAAAAAGAAAAATCTATTGAAAGATCGATTATTAGATTAGAAAATTAAGCATATAAGGATGTGTTAGTTAATTATATTGTAGAAGAGAAGGAATAAAAGGGAATTAAAGGAAATGAAGAAGCTAATTAAGTACTGATACATCACTATTTGGGCGTACGCCTAAACAGCCCTCGCACCATGCCTCTTCTCCCCTCCGCACCTTGCGAAGCGCCCTCGAGTCAATCGGGCGCCCTAAACACACTTAGGGGCGGTCATGATCCATCCTGGGTCATGGCGCCCGTCCCCCAAATGACACGTGGCCACCCACGATCACCCTGCTCCGCAATCCACGCTACGGGAGATCGTGGGCTGCGAACCAGCTCACCCACGATCTCCAGTCTCTAGGCGCCCGCCTACAGACGCGACACGCAATCACCCACGATTGCCTTGTTCCGCAAATCTCGGTCTCCACCATCTTCGCTGGTGGAGATCGTGTCCAACTACGTGGTCCGCCCCGCGCGCTGACCACCCCTCTCCTCCCTGCTCTATAAATAGAGCCCATCTCACCAGTTCAAGGTTAGCTACTTCTTACACTCTGAAATTCTCTTACTCTCTTATCACTCTCTTACTAACTTGAGCGTCGGAGTACACTTCGCAGGGCCCCCCTGTGAAGCTCTTGCAGGTTCTTGCTCAACTCTTGGCTCTTGCAGCCC